>LR545753.1:234262-279005 GCA_900536305.3 Caenorhabditis sp. 40 LS-2015 | reverse complement strand
AAATCTAAGCACAGATTTGGACTCCTTGGGTCCAAGTACGTCTAGTAAAGTTGTTTTCAGATCAAAAACGTTGATGGAAAAAATTTTGCGATTTTTGACAATAGTGTCAAATATCGTAGATCTTTGATGTAATACGGTATCACATTCCACACCTACGCATTCCCCAAATCGCTTTTCCCACGCCTACGAATATTACCAAATCACACATTTTATTGTCCCCCAGTTTCCCATAAAAGGGGGGCTAGAGCCTCCAGAAAACAGTTTATTCTCTTTTCCTCTTTTTGTCTTTTTCTTCCCTTTCTTTTATATACTTTCTTCTCTTAAATAAATGGTTTAATTACCCAAGTTTGAGGTTCGACGAACATCCCAAAAAGCCTCCATCCCGACGTGACTGGGACACGGAGCGCACATTGATCTATCGCAGAGATTGCGATAATTGGTGACCCAGGCAGGGAACGAACCTGCAATCTTCTGATTAGAATTTTATGGGAAACTGGGGGACAACTGCTGGAAGCCCAACATCAACTGAACACGACACACAAACTGCCCGTCTTTCGGTTCATCGCTGCACTATCTCCATGGAGTGGAGGAGTTCATGAACGGATGGTCAGTCTTGTGAAACGAAGTCTCATGAGAGCGGGAACCACCAAACGTCTCCTCAGCGAAGAGGATCTGCGCACACTTCTCAAGGAAGTAGAAGCTGTGATCAACGATCGTCCCTTGACCTACGTCAGTGATGTTGACATCAGTCCAATTCGTCCCGTTGACTTCGTCTACCCAAACAAACGCCAACCAACCGTGCTCACCATTGAAGAAACTTTGGATCCATCTCCATTGACATCAGGACATCAAATGCTCTTGGAAGGATGGATGAGCACAAGCTCGATCATCAGCGATTTCATTCGTCGCTGGAAAGAAGAATACGTTCAAGTTCTTCAATCTCGCACTCAAACTGTTCATCAACAGTCCAATCGTGCAACGTCTGATCAACTGTCAGTCGGAGATGTCGTCATGGTCGAAGATGATGGTCCACAAGTAAATTGGCCACTGGCTCGGATTGATGAACTTGGAGCCAGAGCTGCAAAACTCTTCGTGCCAAGAACTGGAAGGACTGTTGAAAGACCATTCAAGAAAATCTACCAATTGGAAGTCGACAAACCCCGTGTTGAAGTGAAGAAGCCACCCGCTGATGCTTCTTCTCCGACTGCCTCTACGACTACTGGACCCACTACCAGAAGCCGTAGCCGTTCTCTACCCGGACCATTGTCATCAGTCACGCTCATCGCCATGGTTGCAATGGCAATGCTCATGCCGACTGCATCTGCGTTTCCAATGATTCCCGACATCGATTCAAGCTCATTCGACCCCACGGTCTCTCAATTCGCTCATCTTCTGGCTTACGGATTCTTGATTGTCATCGTGGCTGTGGGAATTCATATTCTCTTGGCAATCTTCAAGTGCAGTCGTCAACTACTGTACGTCATCCAATACGTAACCTTCGGATGGGTAGCTGTCGCTCTTTGGATCTGTGGAAAAATTTGTGGAAGACGCCGATCAAGAAGCTACTCGAGATCGAATTCCGGAGTCATTCTACTGTTGCTCATGGTCTTGTTACCACAGACGGTCTACACGTGCAACAACATTGCTCACATCAATGCAGAAGAAAAGGCGTGCTACGAGCACATCAACGTCACTCAATGCCACATCAACTCAGTCTCCATCGTCAACGTCCGTGCAAATGGTTCAACTTCATGCTTGGCCATTCGACACATCGCCGACAACGAAGTCCAACCATTGACGGAAGTCAAACCACTTCTCACGTTGAAGATCACTGCAAATGCACTCGTCAGTTACTGCCAACCGAGAACAGTGTACTTCTCCAGAGACTTTCGACTCACCCACGAGTACATTCGTCGTTGTGACACTGCTGGAAGCTGTTCTGACGAAAAATGCGGCAAACTCGCTCCGGACGAGGACATCGAAGAAATCACCCAAACAGCAAAATCCCATCCCGGCTATACACACTGTGCTCCTGGATGCGGCGGATGGTTCTGTGGCTGCGGATTTTGGAATCCAGCGTGTCTGTTCTACCGATTCTACGCGATGCCTACGTCGAACGACGTCTACGAGATCTTCCAATGCCCAGCTTGGACTACGCGTCTGCGAATCACGGTCGAGGTTGGACCTTCGACGATCAGTGCAGAATTGGTACCCGGAGTGAAGTTCAAGCTGCCCAATCAGAACATCTGGATAACGGCCACAACCATTCACACTCCACCCCTTCAAGTGCATTCTGCCACTTTCATCTCTGCATTCGGACCGAGTTCAAACACATCCAGATGGACATCCTTCACGTTCACACCGCCCTCCGCCCCCGGAACGCCCGCGAAAGGCTTCACGGGTGAAATGCAATGTCCCACTCGAAAAGCAGCAGAGGACTTCAACTGTCAATTCGACCGATCCCTCTGTAAATGTATCGGATTCTCGAAACAAGTCAACTGCCAATGNGCTCTTTGGATCTGTGGAAAAATTTGTGGAAGACGCCGATCAAGAAGCTACTCGAGATCGAATTCCGGAGTCATTCTACTGTTGCTCATGGTCTTGTTACCACAGACGGTCTACATGTGCAACAACATTGCTCACATCAATGCAGAAGAAAAGGCGTGCTACGAGCACATCAACGTCACTCAATGCCACATCAACTCAGTCTCCATCGTCAACGTTCGTGCAAATGGTTCAACTTCATGCTTGGCCATTCGACACATCGCCGACAACGAAGTCCAACCATTGACGGAAGTCAAACCACTTCTCACGTTGAAGATCACTGCCAATGCACTCGTCAGTTACTGCCAACCGAGAACAGTGTACTTCTCCAGAGACTTTCGACTCACCCACGAGTACATTCGTCGTTGTGACACTGCCGGAAGCTGTTCGGACGAAAAATGCGGCAAACTCGCTCCGGACGAGGACATCGAAGAAATCACCCAAACAGCAAAATCCCATCCCGGCTATACACACTGTGCTCCTGGATGCGGCGGATGGTTCTGTGGCTGCGGATTTTGGAATCCAGCGTGTCTGTTCTACCGATTCTACGCGATGCCTACGTCGAACGACGTCTACGAGATCTTCCAATGCCCAGCTTGGACTACGCGTCTGCGAATCACGGTCGAGGTTGGACCTTCGACGATCAGTGCAGAATTGGTGCCCGGAGTGAAGTTCCAACTGCCCAATCAGAACATCTGGATAACGGCCACAACCATTCACACTCCACCCCTTCAAGTGCATTCTGCCACTTTCATCTCTGCATTCGGACCGAGTTCAAACACATCCAGATGGACATCCTTCACGTTCACACCGCCCTCCGCCCCCGGAACGCCCGCGAAAGGCTTCACGGGTGAAATGCAATGTCCCACTCGAAAAGCAGCAGAGGACTTCAACTGTCAATTCGACCGATCCCTCTGTAAATGTATCGGATTCTCGAAACAAGTCAACTGCCAATGCAAAAATGAGAAGATGGCCGACCATCGAATGAAAAACCTTCTACCCGTCAAAGGCAATCATCATCAAGTGAAGCGGATCAATGCTCAGGTGGCTACGTGGTCGGTTCAAGACACCGTCATATCGCTTCAAGTGGAGATCCAGAATGCAACAATTGCTCGAATGACCACAGTGCAAGCCTGCTTCGCCAAGCAGATGGGAGACCTCGAAGGATGCTTCTCCTGCATACAAGGAGGATTCGCTCCAATCAGCTGCACCTCCAAGAAANCAATTGCTCGAATGACCACAGTGCAAGCCTGCTTCGCCAAGCAGATGGGAGACCTCGAAGGATGCTTCTCCTGCATACAAGGAGGATTCGCTCCAATCAGCTGCACCTCCAAGAAGACTATGAAAGCCGTGGTGGATTGCGGTCTCATCACAACATCGTTCGAATGTGGACCGTATGGGATTTCCAACCAACTGCAAGTGCCGTCGAATCAACCTGGAGTTTCCCTCAATTGCTCTGTGGACTGCGGAACACGGACATATTTGGCCATCGAAGGAGAACTGGAAGTCTTGCAGACTTACCATTCAAACTCCACGTCATACTCATCTGCCTACCAACGACTTATCGACTCTTCCTTCGAGATCGGAACCTTCGTGTTGAACTTGGCCGGCAAGTTCACCGGCTTGTTGCGGCTTCCTGCGATCATAGTGGGAGTAGCCGTGCTTCTGGTCTTCCTGCCCTACGCCTTCCGATGCCTTTTGTCCCGGAAAATCCACTCACGAAGACAGCTGATTCTGATGGAAAGAGCGAAACATATGTAAGGTTCTTCCTTCTATTTATCCCTTCTCCCCTCTTCTTTTCTTTGGGAGTGTCAAATATCGTAGATCTTTGATGTAATACGGTATCACATTCCACACCTACGCATTCCCCAAATCGCTTTTCCCACGCCTACGAATATTACCAAATCACACATTTTATTGTCCCCCAGTTTCCCATAAAAGGGGGGCTAGAGCCTCCAGAAAACAGTTTATTCTCTTTTCCTCTTTTTGTCTTTTTCTTCCCTTTCTTTTATATACTTTCTTCTCTTAAATAAATGGTTTAATTACCCAAGTTTGAGGTTCGACGAACATCCCAAAAGGCCTCCCTCCCGACGTGACTGGGATAAGGAGAGCACATTGATCTATCGCAAGAAGCATTTGCGATATCCCCAAAACTTGGTGGAGATGGAGTGGATGGAACAGAAACTTGTCCCTGCGACTCCTCCCGTTTTGAGAAACGTCCATCGTGAAGTTTTCGGTGTTCATTATTGTTAGTATCAGCATTCTTTGGCTCCTCGAATAGTACCAAGAATTTCGTGGCTCGCTCGCGAACCTTGTCTTCCGGAGACTCTTGACAGTCTTTGACGACGGCATAGGTTTCCAGCTCATGAAAAATGTCACGATGATGTATTTTAGCCATTTTTACCAACTTCTTCAGAGATTTGGCAGTCTGTAAATTTGCCAGTGATTTTCGGGTTTTGTGATTTTAACAAACCTCGGTCCTTGTTCTGATTTTGAAGGTCAGCAAAGTAATTACATCACGATCTTCCTGTTCCGCACTCATGCTTCTATTGCCAAATAGAAACCTCAACCTGAAATTAATAGCGTAAAAAATGAAAAAAGGCAACGAGAAGATCAGAATACGGGTTGAACTTTCTCAAAACCGAGAAAACGGAACACATTGAGTCAGTCAACCTTATAATTTTCTTTGACACCAAACGGTTTCATTTTTTCCATAACAAGAGGTGGCATTTGTTTTGAGTCACTATAGCTACAGTATCCGTCTCAAAATTTCCAGAGAATGATATGGACAATCAGAAACAGGTGACAACCCGACATCCTTTGACAATTTTGAAAAGATCGAGCCAAAAGATGCACATTGTATTCGTTCAGGTTTCTAGGTCAGTGATTCAGAGTTTTGGTCAGGAATAGGGTTGAACCAGTCGACGTCAGACCTTTTTCGAAAATATGAAATCAGATGCATTCCGGTCAGAAAATGAAGAAACAGATGAGTTAGGAGGGTATGGGAGTAGGCTCAGAAGTGAAGATAAAATGAACGATTGACTTATTTTATCAGTTTCAGCACAATAAACAAAAGGTAAACTTTAGGATGTGATACCTCAAATGTATACTCTTATAAACTATGAGTTGTGAGGTTCATAATTGAAATGAGACGAGTTTGAGTATTATATGCACAGAAGCAGCTCATGGGCGGAGCTAGACTGCCAAAGTTATTCAAAATCAATTTGTTTTCTAGTCTTGCCTTTTCCGTGACATGTCACTGTATCTAAAAGTGATTTTTTTGAGACCAGGTTATCAACTGAATCGTGTGCAAAAATGATTCTAAAACGAAGTGCAAAGATCCTTTACGGAATTCTCTCAAAATGTCGTTATTACTCGATGAAGACACTCATTATCTTTTTTTCTCATTTTCATAGCCTTTCTCATTTGGATCCTTTATGGCAATTAAAACCGACTTCACGAAAAAAAAAATGACGAAGGTGCCGTTTCATCGAGCATCCTTGTTAGGAAACGTGCTTATACTTATTTTGTGTGGTCTTCATGAATCCGAGGTGTCCCGAACTGACTTTATTAGAACTCTGGGGCTTCCACATTTGAAACTAACAATGGACTTATGAAGGACTAAAAAAAAGAAAAAGAAGACAAAAAAGTGTGAAGTTCATCGTCACGGCTCCTAGTTTTGCTACATTTGAGAGATTATGAGATTAACTTGAGAACAAAAGAATGCAGTAGCGATGAGCCTCAGAAACGGAAATTCGTTCGCAAGGGAAGCTTTGGTGATGTACGAGCCGAAAAGGGATTCTGACGTCGACCGGTTCAAAGTCAGTTTTTGATCAAAGAGAGGGGATGATTTTGGATTTTGGTGAAACAGATGTAGAGAGGACTGGAAGATTAGCTTGTTTCAGATTTGCCCAAAGTTTCTGTCAATTTTTCATATGATGCAGATAAGGGAAAGATAGACTGAAATCCGAACTACAGAAATCTGCAGGTTTGAACAAAGTTCTTTCCCATGAGAGAAACATCAAGGGGAATGCCGGAAAGAAGTAGAGTCTCAAGTGTATGCGCTCTCTTGCCTAAACAAGGAAACTTTAGAGTTTGAAATAAGGAGAATGTGAAATGCTGCGTATCACTCAAAAAAGGGCTGGGCGAGTCAGAATTCTAAAGCCCAGTCACTATTGCAGCTCCGCCCACTAAAGTCAGAGCGGGATCTGGTGTCCGTGGCACAATGAAAAGCAGGAAATTGTTTGTCGAAACACAAAAAAGGGAAAGGGTTAGGTTTTTTCATCTTGGTTGGGTTTAATGATAGTGTTCGGTTTCCGAAAGAAAATGAAATGACTTAGGGGTGAAATTTTCAGGAGACATATAAGTACGGAAATGTAGAGAACGTGTTGAGCGAAGCAAAAAGATAGTGAAACATGAAGAGTACACAAAAACTTTGAAATATTAATTGAGTCTACGTTCAGCGAAGACGTTCAATTTTGATTACAGTAAAACACCATAAACGTTGAGCACACAAATCATGTGAAAATGTTCCACCATTCCCTAAGACTCTTTTCTTCAGAAGATCGCTTTCTTATTAACTTGATAAAACTTTTACGATGCTCAAAATCAGATTTTTCGTGAGCGTTCATATTGGCTCTACAAGCATATTGAGACCTCCAGTAACCTATTAAAAAATTAGTAATAGTGCTCAGCAAGAATAACGTCACATCCGAGAGTTCACCCCGTTTCACAGATTATCGAGGTATTCTGCTTGCAAAAAAGTGTGTGAGAGTTCTGAATATAGAAATAGTTTCGCTGGGGAGCCTTTGTTGATGTACGAGCCCCAAGAGATTTTGAAGTATGAATGTTCGCAGGGAATTCTGGTGTTCTGTTGAAACATGAAACGGATGAATGGGTTCCGAAGACGCATCACTTGCAGATTTGCACTGACATTTATCAAGTGATACACTCAAAAGTGCGAACTACTCTTCTGCTTCTGTAAAGCGGAAAAAGTGTGAAATCTAATTTTGAATCAGTGCAAAAGATCAAGCGGAACACATCGAGCGGCTGAAGTTTCTAATTTTTCAGTGCTCTTATTTTCATCGCCTTAAGAAACATTGAGACATTGGAGACGCTATGTCAGAGATGCTCCTCCAAAGAAGCGAAGAGTTACTTGGAGCTTATTAATGGAAAATGTCAAGGAGAGTGTAGAAAAAAGACTAGTCAAGTCAGAATACTAGAACCTAGTCGCTCTGTACAGCCCCGCTCCCCAAAAGTCAGAACAAAATCCAGCCTTTGGATGTCACGTTCAGATGCAGGAAATTGTATGTGAAAGGAAGGAAGAGCAGAATTGGGTAGTCCAAAATGTTGGTTTTTTATCTTGATTGAATATAGGGTTTAGGTTTTTTTTCGAAATGGAATAAAAAATGAATTTGAAACGGCATTCAAAAGACATGGATAATTATAGGCATGTAGACAACAAACAGAAACAAAAAGAGAGGACTGAATAGAGAAACCAGAACATATAATGGAGTTTTGCTGGTTTTGAATAACTTCCGTGGTTTAAAATATTGGAAATGCCAGGCAATCTAAGAAACTGTATCCAATCTTCTACTTTATGAAGTTCACGATTCGCAGTAGATGAAGCTATTCACTACTTTTCCAGTCAGGCATGTGCTTGATTAGTCAGGTTGACAAACTGGAGAGTGAACTGTTTTTGAGACTGACTTTGTGGTGAGAACAAGTCCTAGGAGGATTTCTGACGAATCTGTTTTCATATTTCAATTCAAAAAACAGATGAGTAACTGAAGCTGACGATTCACTGGGGATCGGTAGCTCCCTCTTTCTCCAGGTCTGACTGAAGAAATCTTCTGCCCGTTTTATTGAGGAGCATGCATGTACCTGTATCTATGCAATGGCGAACAAAAAAAACTAAATTCTGACGGAAAAAATGTCTTATTGCGCGCAGCATCCATAGTTACAACATTTTCGTAGTTTAATTTTTTGAAACATATTCGGACTACGAAAAAAGCAAGAAACAAAAAAGACAGATTTTCAACGGCAATCTGAAAATCAAGATGAGACGTCTATTTTGGTTGTTCGAAAGGCTACTAAATGAGCTGGACTTTGCATATATAGTGAAAAAACAAAATAAAGGTTAAGGTTGGTCTACCCTCTTTCCATATCCTTCGCTCGTCAGAATGACACGCCAAAATTGGACAAGGATTGAATTGAAATTCTGTGTCACCTCGAGCTTTTTGGTCTGAAACGATGAAATCGACCAGGGAGACAGGGAAATTGTGAGTTTGAAAAGAAATCTCAAACGACGAAACTGGGAAGAATCAGTTGAAAAAAGAAGGGAAAACAAAAAAATGCATGGGAAACTACAGTTTTTCTGTTTTTCTCTCGCACAGAAGACGGGTATTCTCAGAATTTTTTTGCTGCAAATATGAAGTAAAAAACGTAACTGATGAAGCAGAACTTTTCTAAACCAAACGTATCTAATCTAGATGAGTTTGAATTAAAAAATCATTGAAATAATATGTACTGGCGAAACTTTAGAACCATATCCACTTTTCGCTTCTCTGTCTGAATTTGCAGATCGAGTACTTGATTCGTTACATGAGAACTTATGACCGATATCCGGAGAGATTGGGTTTCCTGAAAAGAGTGAGTGGAATTTACACATCGACAAACCTTAATCTATTGCCCGTTTATTTTTGCAGTATGCCGTTATGCTCACGTTCCACGCTAACTGGGTCCCGATTGATGCTCTTATTAACAGTGCACTGTTGGAAATGGTAAGCTAACCTTTCGCAATGAATTCTGAAGTTTTCCCAATTTTCAGGCTCGGAGACTTCCCGGAGTGCCTGTTGGATTTTGGCTTGAACTGCAAAAGGATATGCAGATGGAGATGTTCTTCTCACGGCCTCAGCTTCAGTAATAATAATCTATGATCAATCTCTTCTCTTTTGTCTCTTCTCTTTTGATAATTTGCACCTAGCGGGTTTGGAAAATTATTGAATGACAGTGCACTCGATGTAGGTTCATCTGTCTTTACAAGCAAGATTTTCCCATCTTTTTGGTTTCTCTTTCCTCTTCATATCTGAATTCACTCGATTCTGTGTAGATTGGTGAGAAAGGTTTCGAGCGCTTTGGCGGTCACATGGCATGAGAACCTTTTTCAGCAGACGATGCACCGTTTCACAAAGCTAAAGTCCTGTTCTTGTCAGCTTCTGTCCGTGCAGAAAGCAACCGGCATGGCAAACTTTCGAGTGTCATCTCCTGATTCTATCCATTCCCGGCCGACGTACAAAACATCAGAGAATTGTCTTTGTTTTACAAAAAAGGGTTTGCAGAGTTTATTTTTTTCTTCTTCACTTTTCATCATCTCACTCATTGGAGTTGTAGCTAGAAAACTGGTTTCGATTCTCATTTCCTAAAAAAACAAAACTAAGTTTCCGACCTGTTTTTCAATATTCAAAATTTAATATACACAGACGTCATTAATTCTTAGTGTTTATTAACCCCAAGAAACGTGAAAAAAATTGGTCCAACAGGAGTCGCTAGAATGAGTGGCTATACGGAGATAACTGACCAACATATGCAAACGTTTGTTTCTGCTCTTCTTCATTGAGTATCTGATGAAGTTTACGCATCTTTATCATTTCTTGGCCGTGGAGAATTTGAACCCATTCATTCAAATAGAAACTTTCCATGTTGTTTTATATTTATGAACGATAATTTCATTTCTATCTTTATACATGAAAACAACCCAATTTAAAACCCAGCACTATCTTTTACTATTAACAAACGCAATATTCTGTGTGTGTGTGTGTCTGTCTGTGTCGTGTCTCCCGCCCTAGCAAAGTCCCCACTGGACAAAATCTTCCCAAATATTCACAGCTGATCAGGAATGGGCTCGGAATGATGCCCGTCTTTTTCGATATTCGATTTGGCAAAAAATGAGCTCATGTGTGCTCAAAAACCTAATTTCACCGTGGAAAGTTTTTCGCGCAATAGTTTTGCACCGGTAGATCAAATATTTTAGGCCTGCCCGAAGGCCTCTGGTCAATTATTATGTGCGCGGAGAGAAGAACAGAGAGAAAGGGAGAGAGGGGGAAAAGAAACGCGAGTGATCTACTGGCCACCCGGGTGGCCGTTGACCCCGGCCCTCTCTCCTTTTCCTCCTATTACAGTAGCATACTATTTACACTGGTCCCTACCAATCCGTTCGCTCTCTCTTGTCATTTCTTGTTGTTGCGTGGCCGTGCCATTGTTTGTATGTTTTGTGTTCCTATGACAAAATCTTTTTAAACTTTAAAGAAGACGGTGATTTTCCCCGTTCTTCCGGGCAGATTCAAACATGTCAATTTTGTCGGTTTTTTGTTTCTGATCCCAGATAATTTCCAGGAAATTTATTCATACCTTTAATAGCTTATTGGATTTTTTTTTGCGCTGAATTTCCCTTTGGGTTTTTGAGCTAGTTTAGTTTTTCATCGATTTTATTAGGGCTATCTTAAATTCTCGGCTCAAAGAAACGGGTTTGTCCACTTTAATCTTCTAGTGGGTCTAATTTATCTTTCTTCCATCCGTCTCCCGTCAAAAGTCTTCCGTCATAGTGCACGAGTTCATGGAATCATGCAACTCTCATTTTTCTTATGTCAAATGTCCTCCATAAAACGAGCATAATAAGAATACCAGTCGGTTTACGCCCCGCTGACGGGGGGCTCCACCTCCTGGCCTTCGCTTACATCTGCGTTCTTGAGCCTGCGGATCTTTGGTTAGACCTGAACTCTGAAGCCTGGGGCCTCATTGTCAGGGCCTGTCTCGACTGAAGGCTTTGAACCTTTAGCTTGATTGGTTTTGGGGATTCCCGCATTCGCTGACGTCAGTGGCCCGGATTGCAGAAGGTCCTTTGGAGGCAGTTGTTGGAGAGAAGAATCCATTGGTGGTGAAGGCGACTTGGCACTGGTTGTCTTTAATTGACTATTCCTTGGGAGACTTCAGCTTTTATAGTGTCGATATTCTTTTCGGCAGGTTTCTGGCACAAGTTCAGGAGCACAGGTGTCAGGGGCACAGGTTACAGGGAACTTCTTGGACGCTTCCTCTCTGGTCAAGGTTACGTGAGAATAGTAACTGGATAGATTCCTGTGGGGAATCATGTGAGTTGTGAAGATAGGAAATATTCTTCCGCAACAGGGCCTCCGGCCCTCCCCTCCTGAACTCTGAAACCTGTGGCTTCTTTGTCAGGCCTCCGACCCTTTCTTACGTTTCCGTGACCTCAGTTTTGAAAGAATCGAAAATTTAATTAAATGGGCGTTATCCCCAGATGTCCAGAAATCTACTGAAAAAGTTTCATAAAATTCGGTCAACGTTGAGTATGCGAAAGGGTGCGCTACACAAAGCATAGAATTGCAGGAAAAAGCTGTAACTTGCTCAATTTTCAAGATATAAAAATTTTAAGCACATGGGCATCATTCCCAATATTGCAGAAACAAACTGACAAAATTTCGAGAAAATCAGACAATTTTAAATAGGAGAAAGGGTGCGCTACACATCTTTCTTTTCAAAATTGACAGAGTTAACACTGGAAAATGAGAAAAAAAGCTGTAACTTTTTCAATTTTTGAACGATAAAACATTTAAACATACTAAACAACAAACTACTACCTTTCACCTACCAATCATAATTTTGGCAGTTTTCTAATTTTTTGAAAATGTACAACTCATTGCTCTCAACTCAAAATGTCAGCCATCAAAAAAGAAAAACGATTAATTTACATCCAGAAAACAACCACCAAGAAAAATATTTACGAGATTACTCGACAGCGACCCCAAGATTTTTGGAATACTGTTATGGTTAAGGGTGTAGAATCAGAGCGCAAGTAGATCCCAAAACAGTGTGCAGCTGTCAGTAGCACTGTGGAAACTCGTATTTCTAACATTTTTACCTCTGAAAACTGTAAAAATTCCATGATTTTGGCTGCCAATTGTGCCCAGATTTTGAGCTGCTGTAGGAAATGAAAATGATTTTAAAGGGGCCGGTGCCAAAGTTTGCGCTCCGCCCCTTCCCCCAATTCTCACCGACACTATTTTTTCTTGCCATCGTGTGTACATTTTCTCTTCAAACCGCAAAGTTTCATCCTTTTTTCAGGTAATCATGATCAGAAACCAACTGCAACTCGAGGTCATCGAACTTAGCAGAAACAAGTGGCACGAAGATGTCAATGTTATGCGAATGACGAACAGTATCAAACTAAAGAAAGACTTCAAATTTGACCTTCGTCACAAATCGAATGGTGAAAAGATGTGCTTTCAGATCCGGATGGTTAGCCAAGAAGGAGCAAGGTGGGTTTTGAACTAGCACGATTTGAGAAACAAAACGTATTGGTGGTAGCATGATAGTATAGTTCTGTGTTATAATATGTATCTTTCCACCGGCAACAACGATAAATCAGATAGATATGTTTAGCACTTGCACAAGGTTCAAAAGTACCCGACTTATTTCAAGACTTGTGAGACTATATTGTTTTTTTTCTAACAAGTAGTTACTGCATTCAAGACCGAGTTGGTTGAATCAAACTCCGTTACGTGATCTCGTAATGCTATTGCTAACTTCGAACAATTTTGAATAACTTCATATATCACCAATTTTGAATAACTTCATATATCACCAATCGCAAAATTGGAATGATATTTCAGAGAGCTCATCTTCTACCATGACGGCATCAAGTCAGGGGATCAGTGGATGAAGGATCAGATCAACTTCTCGTGGATCGAAGTCAATGCGAATGAAGGTGTTGAAAACTCAAGAGAAAAACTCAATGTCAATGCGAACACCATCGTTATGAATATGGAGTACTCTATTTTCATCACCGCTCAGACCTTTGATAAAGACAACGTGTTTCTCCCAATTTTCCAACAATATCTCGGAAAAGTGAAATTTGTCAAAGTGCCGGTGAGTAATTTCTATTTCGTCTGCTCGTATAATCAATGGTTGTTGTTTTTAGAACTCGACCACTACTGGTCTATCGGTAAGGACAGCTGCAAAAAGAAATGCGATGCTCGGCGCCGAAGTCCCAAAGAAAAGAGGAAGGCTTGAACATGGAACTAACCAAGATCCAGATCCAGAGGAACCATTTCTCATGAATGTAGGTTAAATACAGTGATGAAAATTTTGGAACCATCGAAAAATTTCAAAGCGTATTCAAAGTAAATATGATTTCAGGAGAATGCAGTTGCCAAGCAAGAGATGAAGTATCCAACGTCCGCACAACACCACTGCTGCAACGAAGACCACTTCCTCGCTCTGCCAAACTTCTTCTGTGACACACGGACCGAGGGGGGGTACAACTGTCGAATCAACGAGAATGACGAGTTCTATGCGAGAAATCTGAAGAACAATAAGAAATCAGTCTTTTGTGCGAAGTGTTTCGAAGCGATGAAGGGATCGGTAGAAGATGGGAAGTGGGTGAAGAATGTGCATCATCATCGGCAGAAGGAATTCAAGATGAAGTGCATCCAATGTCACAACTGGGCACACGTCATTTGTGCCGGTTTCAATTTGAAGGACGATCCGAATACATTCAAGTGTAACAAATGTGCTCCGCCAAAGAAACTATTGGCTTCTGAAGTGCTCGGGAAGAACCGTCTCACGGACTATATGGAAGAGTACATGAAACCCACACTCGTCGAACACAAATGCGATTCTTTCACCTTTGTTCGACTGATCGCTTCTGGAGAAAGCAATGGGCACGGAGTGGCCAGAATCTTGGCACGTTGGTTCCAACGCGAAGAAGTGGATTTGGTCCACCCATTCATCTACAAACATATTGGATTGTATCAGGTAATCGATGGACAAGAAGAGCTGGTCTTCGCGGTGATCGTGAGAGAGTTCGTGGCAGAAGGCAGAAAGAAAGGAACAACTTTCCTTTACTACTTGGATAGCAACGATGCCTGTCGACCAAACAAACAGAAGGGATTGATCTACAAAACTTTCTTGGCAGCCTACTGGAGCTACGCACAAAGTATCGGATTCTGGCGCTGCTTTGTGAACTTGAGCGCTCCTAAAAAAGGAGACTGCTTTCTGTTCTCCGAGCGCCCCCGAAATCAGTATTATCTGAGTGATGAACAGCTTTTCAAGTGGTACAGCAGTTGCATCGAGCTTGCACAAGAAAACAAAATGAAGACCATTGAACTTCCATCGATACTCGAAATCAATGAGAAGGACACGACTCGTGATCTGATCGACGAGCTGTACTTTGAAGACTCGGATTGGCCAGGCTTGATGCTGAAGTCTCTGGAAGATGAGGAGGATTTCAAGTCTTTCGTGAAAGAGAAATCAAAGGAATGGGCGAATTGGATGTTCTTCATAAATTTCACGTCCAAGAGACCCGATGAAATTCGCATCTCGGATCCAGATCCTCTTCAACCTATCGGCTTCAGCGCCCTTCAAGGCGAATGGCTCATTCTTCAGAAGAACTTGTATCTCCAGTTCGACACCCCGAGAAGAAGAAAGTACTCAACCCAAATTTTGACTCAATGTCTTCATAGAGCTCTGACTGGAAAACAAAATGATCAGGTGAGTGACAACAAAACTTCTTCATGAAAATATGAGTGATCATTTTCAGAACCAACCATCAACGTCAAGATGCACCCGTTGACTTCACCAATCTACACATCGGTTACCACATCTTCCACATCGTAATACTGAAATTTTTAATTTTCTATTATTTGTTCCCCGTAATTTTATCAAACTAGGTTTTTTCTTTCCCAACTTGCCTACCACATTCTTTCCAATTCCCCCCCTTTATGGCCCGTTTGAAATTGTTCCCCATCGGTTAAAAATTTGTACACAATTGTATTTTCCACCCTTCTCCCACCCGGCGATTCTTTCATACGTGTAGCTCTTAAATCTCTTATATTGCCCTACGTTCAAAGTCATTTCACGATTAACCATATTCTGCTCCCCATTGAATCCTAATATAGTAATAAATTATAATACATATATATTACTATAGAGGCCAAACACAATGTGTGAAGATTGAGAGTCAAGCCGCTAGCCACTACTGCATATGCAAAAATAGTTACTAAAAAAATGAGAGAATGAGTTGGGCAAAGCGGTAGCGAATGAATGCTGAATTAGAACAAATAAAGATGAACCCAGAAATGTACTCTTCCTGGAGTATTTAGTAGAGTCCGCTTTCATATTTTATCTTCGCTGCATTTTCTTTATCTGTCTTCTGACTTTAGCCATGTTTGGAGCCATCTTCTGCTTCGCACTTCCGATCGGTCGAATTGGATTTCCTCGGCTTCTGTCTCTTGGGTTATTGACTGCTGGTGGCGGTACTGTAATTCGTAAGGTTTTTGAGTACACAACAGATCTTTTCAAGCTCTTTCTAATGATATCTATCACAAAATAAAGTACCACATCCCCGTGAACAACATTCTCTGGTTAATAAAAATCATTCTTACCAATGTGTCCTCCAACTCTCTTGACGGTATTGGTCACATGAAGTTTTGGAATTGAATCGAGCATGATCTAAATCAAGACAAGATTACATTCCTCGCGTTATCTTGCAACTTACCGCTGCTCTGGATTCAGCATTTCTCTTCTGTTTGAACTTGTCAATCCTCGCTTGGAGTTGCTCATTGGCCATTTCTTTTTTCAACTCCTTCTCATAGATATACTTCTGCTGATAGGTTCCACTATGCAACTGGTCATTGCTATTTGGGAACTCGGCTTCAAGAAACTTTTTGAATAGATGATCTGCTTTGGCGTTGAAGTGAGGATTCGGTTTCAGAAACTGAATCAACTCCTCAGCGGACAGCTTGCATACATGTGGATAGACCACCTTGAATCGGGAGTCGGTGGGAAAACCTGAAAATGAAGGACATCTCGGGGTAAATAAACCGAATGGAAACTCACTGTGATTGGATAGCACCAAATTGTATGTTGAGTCGTTTGGTTCTGATGACTTCTTGGTGCCACTGAACACCTTCATTCTCTCTTTCCGTGGCTTGATCATCTCCTCGTTCAGTTCCAATCCCCCTGATGCTGGGCGTTTTTTCGACACTTGGTTTGATGTCGTATGATGAGGATACTGGGACAATGTTGGAGATCCAGATGAAAACGAGACCGAGTTGGATGAACCCTCAGAAGTTTGCTTCTTCTTCATATGTCTCTCATCCTTCTCTATCCGTTCACGTCTAGTTTCAAACTCGCCGTTTTTCTTCGAGCAGATATTTGGCATTCTTGTCGCCTGGCTTTCCTCTGATTTTGAGGCTGTTTTCGGACCTCTGTTCCATTTCAGATTAGACTGACCCATCACATCCCCAAGAATTAGTGGAGATGGAGTGGATGGAACAGAAACTTGTCCTTGCGACTCCCCCAGTTTTGAGAAACGTCCATCGTGAAGTTTTCGGTGTTCATTATTGTTGGTATCAGCATTCTTTGGCTCCTCGAATAGTGCCAAGAGTTTCGTAGCTCTCTCGCGAACCTTGTCTTCCGGAGACTCTTGGCAGTCTTTGACGACGGTATAGGTTTCGAGCTCGTGGAAAATGTCACGATGATGTATTTTAGCCATTTTCACCAACTTCTTCAGAGACTTGGCAGTCTGAAAAGTTTTCCAGTGACTGTCGGGTTTTGTAATTTTGACAAACCTCGGTCCTTGTTTTGATTTTGAAAGTCAGTAAAGTAATTACATCACGATCTTCTTGTTCCGCACTCATGCTTCTATGGCCGAATAGAAACCTCAAGCTGAAATTAATAGCGTAAGAAATGAAAAAGGTAACGAGAAGATCAGAATACGGGTTGAACTCTTTCTCAAAACCGCGAAAACGGAACACGTTGAGTCAGTCAACCCTATAATTTTCTTTCACACCAAACGTTTTCATTTGTTTCCATGAAAAGAGATGACATTTGTTTTGAGTCACAATAGTTACAGTACCCGTCTCAAATTTTCCAGAGAATGAAAGGGAAAAGTAGACAGGTGACAACTCTACATCCTTTTCGATTTTGAAGCTATTGAGCCAGAAGATGTAAATTGTATTTTTTCTGGTTTCTAAGTCAGTGATTCAGAGTTTTGATCAGGATTAGTGTTGAAACAGTCGACGTCAGACCTTTTTCGAAATTATGAAATCAGATGTATTGAGGTAAGAAAGTGAAGAAACACATGAGAAAAGAGGGTATGGTAATGAAGGTTCAGAAATGAAGATTAGATGAACGATTGACTTATTTTATCAGTTTCAGCACAATAAACAAAAGGTAAACTTTAGGATGTGATACCTCAAATGTGTACTCTTATAAACTATGAGTTGTGAAGTTCATAATTGAAATGAGACGAGTTTGAGTGTTATATGCACAGAAGCAGCTCATAGGCAGAGCTAGACTGCCAAATTTTTTCATAATCAATTTGTTTTCTAGTCTTGCCTTTTCCGTGAAATGTCACTGTATCATGCCAATCTCAACGGATGTCACCTCTGGCCGAGGCGACGCAATTTTCCCGCAGCGGCGTCTTGACACGATAAAGCTACCGTACTTTAAAGGAGCATGCAGGCATTAAAAGTTATTTTACTGATTTTCAAGCGATTTTCAGAATTTTTTCGAGATATCAGAGGCGGGAAGTCGGCGCTCCTCGGCCAGAGGTGGCTTTCGCTCAGATAGGCATAATATCTAAAAGTGATTTTTTGAGACCAGGTTATCAACTGAACCGTGTGCAAAAATGATTCTAAAACGAAGTGCAAAGTTCCTTCACGGAATTCTCTCAAAATGTCGTTATTACTCGATGAAGACACTCATTATCTTTTTTCTCATTTTCATAGCCTTTCTCATTTGGATCCTTTATGGCAATTAACACCGACTTCACGAAAAAAAATGACGAAGGTGCCGTTTCATCGAGCATCCTGGTTAGGAAACGTGCTTATAATTATTTTGTGTGGTCTTCATGAATCCGAGGTGTCCCGAACTGACTTTATTAGAACTCTGGGGCTTCCACATTTGAAACTAACAATGGACTTATGAAGGACTAAAAAAAAGGAAAAGAAGACAAAAAAAGTGTGAAGTTCGTCGTCACTCCTCTTAGTTTTGCTACATTTGAGAGATTATGAGATTAACTTGAGAACAAAAGAATGCAGTAGCGATGAGCCTCAGAAACGGAAATTCGTTCTTATGGGAAGCTTTGGTGATGTACGAGCCGAAAAGGGATTCTGACGTCGACCGGTTCAAAGTCAGTTTTTGATCAAAGAGAGGGGATGATTTTGGATTTTGGTGAAACAGATGTAGAGAGGACTGGAAGATTAGCTTGTTTCAGATTTGCTCAAAGTTTCTGTCAATTTTTCATATGATGCGGATAAGGGGTAGATTGACTGAAATCCGAACTACAGTAATCTGCAGGTTTGAACAAAGTTTTTTTCCCGTGAGAGGAACATTTAGAGGAGTTCCGGAAAAAAGTAGAGTCTCAAGTGCATGCGCCCTCTTGCCTAAACAAAGAAACTTTAGAGTTTAAAATAAGGAGGATGTGAAATGCTGCGTATCACTCAAAAAAGGGCTGGGCGAGTCAGAATTCTGAAGCCCAGTCACTATTGCAGCCCCGCCCATCAAAGTCAGAGCGGGATCTGGTGTCCGTGGCACAATGAAGAGCAGGAAATTGTTTGTCGAAACACAAAAAAGGGAAAGGGTCAGGTTTTTTCATCTTGGTTGGATTTAATGATAGTGTTCGGTTTCCGAAAGAAAATGAAACGGCTTAAGGGCGACATTTTCAGGAGACATATAAGTACGGAAATGTAGAGAACGTGCTGAGTGAAGCAAAAAGATAGTGAAACATAAAAAGTACACAAAAACTTCCAAATATTAATCGAGTCTACGTTCAGCGCAGACGTTCAATTTTGATTACAGTAAAAGACCATGAAATTTGAGCACATAAATCATGTGAAAATGTTTACACCATTCCCTAAGACTTTTTTCTTCAGATGATTGCTTTCTTATTAACTTGATAAAACTTTTACGATGCTCAAAATCAGATTTTTCGTGAGCGTTCATATTGGCTCTACAAGCATCTTGAGACCTCCAGTCACCTATTAAAAAAGAGTAATAGTGCTCAGCAAAAATTACGTCACATCCGAGAGTTCACCCCGTTTTACAGATTATCGAGGTATTCTGCTTGCAAAAAAGTGTGTGAGAGTTCTGAATATAGAAATAGTTTCGCTGGGGAGCCTTTGTTGATGTACGAGCCCCAAGAGATTTTGATGTATGAATGTTCGCAGGGAATTCTGGTGTTCTGTTGAAACATGAAACGGATAAATGGGTTCCGAAGACGCATCACTTGCAGATTTGCACTGACATTTATCAAGTGATACACTGAAAAGTGCGAACGACTCTTCTGCTTCTGTAAAGCGGAAAAAAAAGATCAAACGGAACAAAAGATCAAACGGAACATATCGAGCGGCTGAAGTTTCTAATTTTTCAGTGCCCTTATTTCCATCGCCTTGAGAAACATTGAGACGTTTGGAGACGCTATGTTAGAGATGCTTCTTCAAAGAAACGAAGAGTTGCTTGAAGCTTATTAATGGAAAGTAGGATCTCAAGTACAGGATGTCTCCTAGCTATCAGAAAACTTCTATTGTTACTTTTTTGTAGACAACTTCAAGTTTTCAGACATGTCAAATGTTGAGGAGAGTTCCTGGAAAAAGACTAGTCAAGTCAGAATACTAGAACCTAGTCACTCTGTACAGCCCCGCTCCCCATAAGTCAGAACAAAATCCAGCCTTTGGATGTCACGTTCAGATACAGGAAATTGTATGTGAAAGGAAGGAAGAGCAGAATTGGGGAGACCAAAATGTTGGTTATTTATTTTGATTGAATACAGGGTTCAGGTTTTTTGTTCGAAATGGAATGAAAAATGAATCTGAAACGGCATTCAAAAGACATGGATAATTGTAGGCATGCAAACAACAAACAGAAACAAAAAGAGAGAGGGAATAAATTCAGTGTCTTGAAAGAATGGAAATGCCAGGAAACTGTTTGAAGGAAACTGTAAGAATCTGTTTGAAATTTTCAACTTCATAAAGTTCACGATTCGCACTAGATGAAGCTTTCCACTGTTTTTCGAATCAGGTCTATGCTTAACATATCCTACGCATGTCAGGTTGACAAACTGAAGATTGAACTGTTTTTGAGACTCACTATGTGGTGAGAACAAGTCCTAGGAGGATTTCTGACGAATCTGTTTTCTCATCTCAATTCAAAAAAACAGATGAGTAACTGAAGCTGACGATTCACTGGGGATCGGTAGCTCTGTCTTTCTCCAGGTCTGACTGAAGATATCTTCTGCCCCGATTTTATTGAGGAGCATGCATGTACCTGTATCTATGCAATGGCGAACAAAAAAAACTAAATTCTGACGGAAAAAATGTCTTATTGCGCGCAGCATCCATAGTTACAACATTTTCGTAGTTTAATTTTTTGAAACATATTCGGACAACGAAAACAGCAAGGAACATTAAAAGACCGAATTTCAACCGATATCCGAAAATCAAGAGGAGATGTCTATTTTGGTTGTTTGATAGGTTGGACTTTGCATATATCTAGTGAAAAACAAAATAAAGGTTAAGGTTGCTCTACCTTCATTTCCATATCCTACGCTTGTCAGGATGACATGCCAAAATTGGACAAGGATTGAATATGAAAAGACACATTAAATATGAAAAGACATCTCAAACGACGAAACTGGGAAGAAGCAGTTGAAAAAAGAAGGGAAACAAAAAATTCATGGGAAACTACAGTTTTTCTGTGTTTCCTCTCACACAGAAAACGAGTGTTCTCAGAATTGTTTCGCTTCGAATATGAAGTAAAAAAACCTAACTGATAAAGCACAACATTCCCAAACCAAATGTGTCTTGTCTAAAGATAAGTCTGGATGAAAACTCATTGAAATAAAAAGGCACTGACAAAACTTGTTCGAATGATATCCACTTTTCCATTCTCTGTCTGAATTTGTAAATCCAATTTTCAGATTGTGCATTTCTCGTTTGCTGATGTCTCGGTCAGGAATAATACTTTATTCACAGAACCGTGCAGTAAGATTCAAAATTTAACCGTTTTTAGTGGAAAATGGTCAACTTTGCGCAAGTGAAAAAGAATGAAAGTTTCCACTGAAAATGATCAACCTTTATGCTTTATTTTGCGATACTATACATTTTCAGAAACATTAATCATTTTGATTAATTTTTATGCAGAGTCGTAGAACTTCGCCTGGTTGCAACTCAACTTCACAACGACTTCCATGGAGACATAAGACGTTTTCTTTCCAAAATCGGATGAGTGGAACCTGCCGTCTGCAAAATTACCGAAATCAGAAAGTTACCATTTTTGACAAACTTTGATCACATAACCAGTGCTTTTCAATTTCGGTTATAAAAACTGTTTATATCTTCAATGCGTTCTGATTCATTTTGAACATAATTTAATTATATTCGAAATGTTTTATGACTTTCTGAGCAATTTGGTCCATGAGCTAGATTTACTCATTCTTGTGTTTCCAATAATTGTTTTTGAGTCTTTTAAGAGGGTGCCCCTGCATCGCATCTACCCTACACTGGTCCTTATTTCTCTCAACCTTTCTCTTCACTCATTAATCCCCGTGCGCACGATTCTGATAGATAAGAATCGTTGTAACGAGCGGACCACCCTCCGATAGCGTTTTCGTGCCAACGCGGCCTCACACAGTAGGACAATGATGGATGAGGAACCCAAAACGATGAGGAACCCCGCATAGGTCCTTCTTAACAATGGTCTCATCTTGTGAGTAATCTAGATTACCCAACATTTTTGCTCCTCCCACTTTACACAATTGATTAATACGAGTTCTGGATAGATGCATACATCAGTTGTCGCATTCATCTCTTATCGCTTTTATTGAAAAGTACACGCCTGTCTCTTCGAGTGATAGATACACGTTTTTCTCTCCCGGCGACGCACCCTGGCTTGGCAGCTGCTGCTTGCTGGCTGTCTCCACATCGACTTTAAAATCATTCGCGAATTTATTAGGGTCTTTCTCTTTCTCTCTATCTCTCCTGACTTGCATTGTAATAATGATAAGGCCATCGTGGCAAACGAAACACTCATTAGCATACCTTTTTGCCACGCAACATTGTTTAGTTGGTTTCGAATTTCCGAGCCAGATTCATTAGTTTGTTTATATAGTTTTGTTTCATATCTCTTTTCACCACTGCTAATAACTTTTCCGCAAGTTTAACCAGTGGTTCTTCTAGTATACCTCTCAAAATCATGAACGCTGTTCAAACGTAAACTTCCAGAAAAACAGTTTGCGATTTCGGTTCCAAAGTTTCAACATGGTGTTAGCAACCGATCTCGGGGTTAGTTTTCGAATAAAGCATATTAACTCAAATCAAGAATTTTCAGAAACTGGGAGCCAAGTTTCATGCAAAAGTTCGTCTGGTTGGCCACTCTTCCTACAAAGCACATCCGGCAAAAATACAGCATATCAAAGAGTGAGTGTTCGTTAGGATATATCTATGTCAAGTACTCAATATGAGTCTGTTAACGGAAATCCCTCGACTCACTAATAGTGATCACTATGAGAATGTTCACCAACTAGGCACATATTCACAGTATCGTTCAAAATAATGTGAATATGGGCTTGAACTGGAAAGTTCAAATTCGTACTTCTAATGACACTTTTGGACATCGTCAAATACCGTTTTTCGAAACTTCTGAAGATTCAGTTGTTTTATTTCCCAGCTTATTTGAAAAATGACTGAAAACGTTTTGCCATTTACGCTTAACTTCAACAATATTGTCCAGTGCAATTAGTGCGAACAAAGTCATATAACCTGTCTGAAAAACTGTGCTTTGAAACTTCACAACAATCTTCAATTTCAGATGCCAAGACATGAACTGTGATTGCTCTACGGATGACTGCTCAAATGTCAACGAAGGAAAAGAATGTCCGCTTTCTTGCTCCAAAAAACCGAAAGGGTGTAAAAACCAAGACTTTCGACGTTTCTACGAAACGGAGCCATGTTTCGAGATTGCACATGCAGCAGGAAAAGGATTCGGTCTATTTGCCAAGCGTGAGATAAAAAAGAAAGAGTTAGTTATCTTGTACAATGGCGAAATCATAACAAAGGAGGAGTTTCAAAAAAGACATGAAACATACCACAAAAATGGAAATGAACACTATTACATGTTCGAAGCTGGAAAGTTTTATATCGATCCGACTGTGCGAGGCAATTCTGGCCGATTCGCCAATCACAGTTGTAAGCCGAACCTCGAAGTTGTTCGCCGGACCGTTGCATGGAGGAAAGAAGGCTTCATTGCGATTGGATATCGAGCTAAAAGAGATATTCGCGCCGGACGTGAGCTGACGATTGATTACAATTTCGCTTTTGATCCGTAAGACTTCATTTTGTACTATGTCAATATATATACTTGATTTCAGAGAGACCAGTCAAATATGTAGATGTAGAGCGAAACTCTGCAAAGGGTGGATTGGCGAGCGACCACAAAAAGTTGATATCAATTTGGAAGATGAACAACTCATCTAACTCCATTCGTGAGTAATAAAATTTCGAATCTCATTGAAACATTTATTTCAGGAACTCCCTTCATCTTCTGAGATCCCATCGCCTCCCCGAATTCGTCAATACTTCTGCGCATCGTCATTTTAATCGAATTGTTTATTTCGAAAAATGCATTCTTATAAGTATGGTATGATTAGTAATTCTCCAGTTTTCAACTCATTTTCCCATAACCAATAAGTGCTTTAAAATCGGTCATTTTTACATCGTAATGGTACCTGCAATCCTGTCATTCCTATCATAATTCTATTTTGTCATTTTTTAAGAGATATTTCTGTCTTCACTTGGTTCAACATAATAAATTTCGTCGTCACTGGATGAAACATATTCTATTTTTCCCATTTCAGGTTTTCAGATTGCTTTTTTTTTTCTTCATGAGCTTGATTCTACTGGTGATACTCTCGCGACAAAGGGAATTTTGTGAAATTTCTCATGCGATCACTGTTGTTTTTCAAACCGATCACGAATTCGTCGCTGTCGAAATCACGAATCTTCTTAGCTCCTTTTCATTAACAAAACCCTGCATTTCAAACCTGAAAAAAAAGCAATATTGAGTGAATTGTTTGAAAAAGCCTGATTTCTGTCCCCAAATCTTTCATAAAACGGTTTTCGACGAACAAAATTGAAAACTATACGGAAAAACTGTTCCAGATGATTTTTTGTTAGAACTCCCTCGTTCATTGAAAAATTTTGGAGTGAATTATAGTTTGCCCAATTCTAATCGAAACGAAGACCTCAGAAACAGTGCGCCCATGGAAGATACGCAGACACACAACGACACTCCGATATTACCCCTTGCGGTTTGTTTAGCGATGTCACGTCATCAATAGTCGGATTTTTATTGTTTTTCAGTTCTTTTGCGGTTTGATACACTTATTATCCCATTAAGTTATTTATTTTTCGAGAATCAAGAAATTTTACATTTTTCATTTCAACAATTCACCAGCTTTTAGGAATTTCGCAGCGAAAAATGTGGGTTATTTCAATGTTATTTTTTCAGGGAAATCTCGATCAAAGCAGTTCAGATGGAGGCAGATGACAAAATGCAGAACCATCACTGCGAGGGAAACAACCGAAATTTCCCTTCGGATTTCTCTCGATTGCCGGACTGAATTTTGAGAAGAACACGGGTGTTGCGATGCGAGAAAATCAATCTTCCGCGCGGTGAGTGCTAATGATCATTATTAGAAAACACATCACGATTTTGGCAAGTCAGACGGATCTCTTAAGAATCCAGAAATTACGAAAAAGGCGCATGAATATCAATGCACCCGTGATATTTCGTATCACGATGACTACTCTTGGTACGAAGTAGAAAAAATGGCGACAACCAGTCGCAACACAACACAAAAGTTAAAATTCTGATAGAAGGTTATTTCAGCGAAATGTCAATGATCAAGACAAGCTGCGTCAATCTGTCATCTGGAAACGTTATCAGTGCGCTAAACGTCCCAATTTGCTGACTTCAGTCTGGAAGATGTCAATTGTGATTTGTATAAATAGATGCCTCTGGAGCAGTATCTTCACCATTCAGTCATGAGGTCGATCATCATCGCCTCACTCGCGGCCTTGGCCCTTGCTTCCACACCAGCTTTCGAGCGTGTTTTCGAACCAAAAACCGACTACCATTACAAGTTCGATGGACTTGTTCTCTCTGGACTCCCAATCTCTGCTTCGGAACAATCCCAAACCCGTATTTCTACTGGCGTCCGTATTCAGTCTCCAGATGACCGTCACATTCACCTTCAACTTGTCAACATCCGCATCACTGCTTCCCACATCCCAGATTCCGAGTTGATGCCAGCTGTCAACTCTTTGGAGCAACGTGAGCTTTCGGACGAGTACAAGCAGATGCTTGAACTCCCAGTCCGTGCTCAACTCAAAAATGGACTTATCTCCGAGCTTCAATTCGAGAGAGAAGATGTCGAGTGGTCGAAGAACGTGAAGAGAGCTGTTCTCAACATGCTCTCCTTCAACCCAACTACTCCAAGAACCGAATCATTCGAAGAGATGGAATCCGTTGAAGACAACACTGCCTTCTTCACCAACGAGAAGACTCTTGAAGGAGACTGCCAAGTTGCTTACTCCGTCGTTCGTGAGCAGAAGAAGACCATCATCACCAAGTCCATCAACTTCGACAAGTGCACCGAGCGTTCCGAAAGCACCTACGGACTCCGTTACTCTTCCGAGTGCCCAGAGTGCGAAAAGGAGACTCAAGTGATCCGTCCACAGACTGTCTACACTTACGTTTTGGAGAACAACCAACTCAAGGAATCCGAGGTTCGCTCCATCTACACTGTCAACGTGAACGGACAAGAAGTCATGAAGACTGAGACCCGCTCCAAGCTGGCTCTCGAGACTACCCACTCCATCAAGAGACAAATCAAGAAGGTGAGCAAAAAATTAACATTCTGACTGATTCTAATTGACATTTCAGGCCGACGGAGAGAAGGAATCCATCATCTATTCCTCCCGCTGGGAGCAACTTGTTGAGGACTTCTACAGAAACGGAGACAAAGTTAACGCCGATCCATTTGAACTTTTCAAGACCGACATGAAGGTTCATATGACCAGAAACATCATCAGCAAATGGCAAGAAGAGGAACACAACATGCCAGAGACCGCTCACACCTTCTCCCAACTTGTGAGACTTTTCCGCACCTGCAACATCAGTCAGCTCGAGAAAATCCATGCTGCCTTGTACGTCAAGTCGGACAGAAAGGTAACACAAATCTTAGAGGTTGAGTTTACTCATTTTTTTTTTGTAGATTCAATTCCTCTTCGAGCACGTCTTGGCTGTTGCCGGAACCAAGAACACCGTTGAGCACTTGCTCGCTCACGTTGAGAATAACGAAATCACCCCAATCAAGTTGGCCCAACTCCTCAAGTCCGTCCAAGAAACTCCACTCCCATCTGAAGCTATTGCCGAGTCCCTCATCAAGTTCGCCCAATCTCGTGTTTCCAAGAACAACCAAATCATCCGTCAATCCGCTTGGCTTGCCGCTGGATCAGTCGTCCGTGGAGTCGTCGATACCAAGAACTCCCGCCCACTCATCCGTGAAGACAAGCGTGAGATCAAGCAGAAGTTCCTCCGTGTCTTCATGCAACAATACGAGGAGGCCGAGAATACCTACGAAAAGATTCTTGCTCTCAAGACTCTTGGAAACGCTGGACTTGACATCTCTGTGAACCAACTCAATGAGGTCATTCTCGACAAGCGTCAATCACTCCCAGTCCGCAAGGAAGCCATGGATGCTCTCCGTCTTCTCAAGGATACCATGCCACGCAAACTCCAGAAAGTCTTCCTCCCAATCTACAAGAACCGTCAAGTTGAACCAGAGCTCCGCATGCTCGCCCTTTGGAGAATGATGCAAACTCGTCCGGAAGAGTCAGTTCTCGTCCAAGTCGTCTCTCAAATGGAGAAGGAGTCAAACCAACAAGTCGCTGCTCTCACCTACCAGATGATCCGTGAATTCTCCCAATACACCAATCCATGTTACCAACGTGTCGTCAAGGACTGTGCCAAGCTTCTCTCCTTCACCCGTTTCCAACCACAACAACAATGGATCTCCTCTTCTTTCGCTACTTTCCCAAGTTTCTTGCAAGAGGCTGTCTCTGGAACTCAATTCCACTTTGGAGCCATCTTCGAGAAGAACACCTTCTTGCCAAAGGACCTCCACGCCACCCTCGATACCGTTTTCGGAGGAAACTGGAATGAGTACTTCGCTCAGGTTGGATTCACTCAAGAAAACATGGACCAATACATCTACAAGGCTCTCCAAAAGCTTGAGTCTCTCGAGAAGGAATCCAACACTGTTGTTCGCGGACGCAGAATCCAAACCGGAATCAGACTTCTCAAAGAACTTGCTCAGAAGATGAACATCCGTGCTCGTCCAACCACTCGCAACGAGAAAGATGCTTTCGCTATGATCTACCTCCGCTACAAGTCTATGGACTACGCCGTTCTCCCAATCGACTCCCAACTCATCGAAGACCTCGTTGAGAAGTTCGTTCGTAACGGAAAGCTCGAATTCAGCGAGATTCGTCGTCTCCTCAACCAAGATCACAAGTTCGAGGCCCACCACGCTGCTTTCTTCTACGAAGCCATCAGAAAGTTCCCAACTACCCTCGGACTGCCACTTGTCGTTTCTGGAAAGATCCCAACTGTCATGTCTGCCGAAGGACAATTCACTCTTGAGCTCGAGGGAACTGAACTTCGTATGACCGCTGAAGTTCGACCATCTGTTGCTGCTACCCACGTCTACGAGATGAGAATGTTCACCCCACTCTTCGAACAAGGAATCAAGAACATCCAATCCCTCCGTGCCTACACTCCATTCAAGTTCGACGCTCTTGCCGAGATGAAGAAGAACTTCGAGATCACCTACAAATTCACAATCCCAGAGAATCAAAAGTCCGTTTTGTCGCTCACCACCCGCCCAGTTGTCTTCATGCGCCACCCTCTTTTCTCCAAGTCCGACTCTGAGGAGAGAACCGTTGTCGTCCCACAATGGCGCCAGAAGACTCAAGAGATCGAAAGAACTGAGACCTTCCTTGGACTCGAAATCTCCACCCGTGGAAACATCCTCCGCCAACACTCTGTCGAGAACTGGCTTCTTTCTGAGCAAGACTTCGAAGTCTCCATTGAGAACAAGAACCGCCCATCCGAGTGGACCATCCGCATGACCGCCTCCCCACTCGAGAAGACCGAGCTTCCCCAAATCAAGTGGAACGAGATGTTCGAGACGGAGTTCGAGCTTGAGCAAGAGAATTCCGAGAACCGTCGTGAGCACTTCTCCAAGATGGTCAAGAACATCCAAAAGGAGCAAGGATACAAGAGCCTCGTTACCCTGAAACTTGAAGCCCCACGTGACATTCAAATGACCACCGAACTCACCACCGTTTGCGACAAGCAAGTCCGCATGTGCCAATGGAATGTTGAGATTAACCGCTCCCCAATCTTCGAAGAGGAGAAGAAGGATTGGACTCTCCGTTCCCAACTTCTTGTCATCCGCCCAGAAATGCCATCCTCCCTCCGTCAACTCCGCGAGCAACCACACCGTGAAGTTCAACTCTCCCTCACTTCCACTTGGGGATCGCAAAAGAAGAACGAGATCAAGATGAACGCTCAAATGCAACAATCCAAGGAGCAGAAGAAGTACGAACGCAACATGGAGCGCCAGTCTAACGGACTCCCAGAGTACGAACTTTTGATCAAGGCTGCCCGTCTCAACCAAATCAACGTTGCTGCCGAGTACAAGTTCACGAAGGAAAACGAACAGATCCTCTCTCGCTGGTTCGACCTCGTCAAGGCCTACAACTACTGGACCTTGTCCAGCCGCCCAGAGAACAACGAGGACAGCCGCATCGTCGCCCAACTCACCGTCGAGCCACTTTCCCGCCAATACGCCAACATCACCGTCCAAACCCCAGAGCAACGTGTCGAGATCAAGAATGCCCCACTCCCACGTGTCCACCTTCCATCCATCGCTCAACGTTCCGCCAGATATCAATTGACCGACAGCACCGGAGCCGTGTGCAAGGTCCAGAAGAACCAGATTCGCACTTTCGATGACGTTCTCTACAAGACTCCACTCACCACCTGCTACTCCCTCATCGCCAAGGACTGCTCGGAAGAGCCAACTTTTGCAATTCTCTCCAAGAAGGTCGAGAAGAACTCCGAGGAATTGATGATCAAGGTTGTCCGTGGAGAGCAAGAGATTGTCGCTCAACTAAAGAACGACGAGATCCTCGTCAAGGTCGACGGAAAGAGAATCGACTCTGAGGACTACGCCGAGTACCAAATCGAGAGACTCGGAGAATCCGCCATCAGTATCGAGCTCCCAGAAGGAGAAGTTCGCTTTGATGGACTCACCATCAAGACTCAACTTCCATCCTACAGCCGCCAGCAACAACTCTGCGGACTTTGCGGAAACAATGATGACGAGGTATGATTGCGTGATGAGTTTCCTAAGCATGGTTCATTTCTTTCAGTCTGACAACGAATTCATGACCGCTCGCAACACCGAGGCCGAAGACATGGAAGAGTTCCACCGTTCCTACCTTCTTAAGAACGAGGAATGCGAGACCGAGGAGGAACGTCTTTCCGAAAAGAAGAACTACAGAAAGTACGAGAGAAACGAAAAGGAAACCGAGGAGCCAGAGTGGTATGAGGATGAGGAGCCATTGACCACCAGAAGAAACCAAAAGTCCCAGAAGCAATCAGGTATTTTTATCCTCTCCTCGTCGATTACTCATTCTCTATTTTCAGAGCTCACCAAGAAGACCTTGATCAAGGAGCAATCCCACCGTGTCTGCTTCTCCGTGGAGCCAGTCGCCGAGTGCCGTCGTGGATACGAAACCGAAGAGACCCAACCCAGAAAGATTAAGTTCACCTGCTTGCCACGTCACAACAAAGATGCCAGACGACTCATGAAGGAGGCCCGCCAACAACCTCTTGATCTCAACGACTACTCCGTTTCCTTCGTTGAATCCGTCAAGATCCCAACTGCCTGCGTCGCTTATTGAAAAAGCTGGACCGGCCTGATTGCCACAAATCTTCATTCTTAACCACGTTTCATTAGTTTTTAGAAATAAAAATTCTTTCTGAATCTGGCTATGTCCTTATTGATTCACAAAAATCTGTTATCTTTTTGACTGCCCAAGTCTCACGAAGATCTTTCGTTCTTTGCTAATCAGCCATCAATCTTTTCGTTACCGTTTTCTTTTTCATTGTGAAAATACTTCAGCACTAGAAAAAAGAAGAAAAGTGAAGGTCACTCGTCTCTTTTCACGATGAAAAAAAATAGCGTATCAGAGAAAGTGATCTGTCAACGTAACGAAGAGAAGAAAGAAAGGAATTCCCATAGTTTCTCTGAATTGTAGTTCTTTTCTCTCAAAAAAAAAAGAACAACGGCAATTCACTTTATCTAGAGAAGTTGATATAGAAGAGGGTGACATTAAGACTAATTAAAAATATGAGAAGATTATTGGTAATTAGCATCGTAGTTTCCGTAGTTCTGGTCTGCGACATACTCTTGACTCCAGCTCGGATGCGTTGGTAGATACTGTTGGTACTCCGCCTGATATCCGTTGTATTGGTTGTACTCATTGTAACCATTGTATCCATTGTAACCTTCATATCCATTGTATCCATTCTGATACATATTAGTAGAGTATGCCTGTTCCGGATAGTACTGGACAGGAATTTCGTTGGCCGTTGGTGGAATCGGTGCTGGTTGTTCCTCCGGTGGTTGTTGAAGTGCTGGTTGTTGAGAATACCAGTTGTAAGAGTTGTCCACGGCTGGTTGATAGTTGTTTTGCAAGATAAAATCGTTTGCAGCAGTGGGCAACTCTGGAGCTGGAGCTGGAACCTGATCCATAGTTGGAGCAACCGCAGAGGTGTTCATCTGAGCAGCAACTTTTGAAGCTGGTCGTTGATAAGGTCTCTCTTTCTTTGGTTCCGATGTTTTCTTCTTTGGTGCTCGTCGTGTCTTCTTGTCCATTTTTTCAAGCACTGGCGGCTGGGTATCATCATCCCCATTGATGGGAGCGTTGGCATATTTTTTTGTGAAGCATCCTCTGAAATTTTAACCTTGCTATCAGCCAATTCAATGATCAACATACTGGCAGAGCGTCATGTTCAACTTATCCTCAAAGTTCTTTCTGCATTTGTTACATCGATTTCCTGTTTTCTTGTTTTGTTGGGACGGTCTATTATTTCTGAAAACAGTACACGTTTCTGGAAAATATCAGTTAATCATTTACCTTCGTTTCTCATCATACGACCATTTGAATATAGTTTCGTGCCTTCCGAAGCATGCTCTGAAATAAAACGGATAACAATTTTCTTTTCACCAATTTCACTTACAGGCATACCGCACCAATATCCGTTTCTCTGTAGTTTGCAGGCACTCCTTGTGAGCACAGACAGCAACGACCGAGCGTGACGAGCCTTGAATCTCTATATGACAAAAAATCTTCATTTTGTTCAAACTTACTGTCTGAACAGCACACTTTTCCTAACCGCACAATGCTCTTGGTAACACCGGCTGAAAAAAACTTGTCATGTAGTAGAATTTGAGCTGCTTCTTACTAGCAAATGTCTCCTTTTCTTCGGAATACGTGAAGATGGCATTTTTTGCAGACCGGAGAAGTTGGCGCATCGTTAGGCATTAGTTCCACAACATCCTGAATAAACGACGCCTCCATGGGATCCCTCGTTGGAGAATAATCTGAAATGAAAACTAGACTAGACGTCCAACATTGAATCGTTATCGCCTAACAATCTACGCAATTAAAATTGATAGTTTATAAGATTCCCAGAAATGAGAAAGTGTAGATGAAGAGAAAGGCAATGTTGTCGCAAGTCGTTGTTATCATAAAGAAAACACCTTCGACCGATGAAGTGAATCGAAATGAGACCATGCTGGGAAGGGAAGGGAAGGGTGTTGATAAGACGAAAAGAAGATAAGGGGCGGTGCTGAAGACACTGTCACTTTCTGAAGAATGGCGTTCTATTGATTAACGATTACTGACGCCGGCGCGGCAACCGTTTTTCACAAAACCTATGTTGATAAAACAGGAATACTGAATAAGCTGCGAGGAATGTGTGGCGAATCAAAATTTTTCATATGTTCGTGAATGTGTGCAATGATTTTTTTTGATGAATTGTGGAACCATTTCTGCAAACGAGTACAACTTTCGGATCAGAGAGTAAATTTCGAAAACTAAGAAACTCATCAAACTGAAACTGAATAGTTTTAAAAGTGTAATACTTTATTACTCAATTTTCAGAGAAAGACCTTGAAATCTTCTAGGAAGAATTATAAAACAGTAGAGCCGGTCCAGCTTTTTCAATAAGCGACGCAAGCGGTTGGGATCTTGACGGATTCAACGAAGGAAACGGAGTAGTCGTTGAGATCAAGAGGTTGTTGGCGAGCCTCTTTCATGAGTCGTCTGGCATCTTTGTTGTGACGTGGCAAGCAGGTGAACTTGATCTTTCTTGGTTGGGTCTCTTCGGTTTCGTATCCACGACGGCACTCGGCGACTGGCTCCACGGAGAAGCAGACACGGTGGGATTGCTCCTTGATCAAAGTCTTCTTGGTGAGCTCTGAAAATGGAGAATAGGAATCCAACGAGAAGACGGAAAAAATACCTGATTGCTTCTGGGACTTTTGGTTTCTTCTGGTGGTCAATGGCTCCTCATCCTCGTACCACTCTGGCTCCTCGGTTTCCTTTTCGTTTCTCTCGTACTTTCTGTAGTTCTTCTTCTCGGAAAGACGTTCCTCCTCGGTCTCGCATTCCTCGTTCTTGAGAAGGTAGGAACGGTGGAACTCTTCCATGTCTTCGGCCTCGGTGTTGCGAGCGGTCATGAATTCGTTGTCAGACTGAAAGAAAATAATCATGTTGCGGAAACTCTTCACGCAAGCATACCTCGTCATCATTGTTTCCGCAAAGTCCGCAAAGTTGTTGTTGGCGGCTGTAGGATGGAAGTTGAGTCTTGATGGTGAGTCCATCAAAGCGAACCTCTCCTTCTGGGAGCTCAATGACGACGGCGGATTCTCCCAGTCTCTCGATTTGGTACTCGGCGTAGTCCTCAGAGTCGATTCTCTTTCCGTCAACCTTGACGAGGATCTCGTCGTTCTTAAGTTGAGCGACAATCTCTTGCTCTCCACGGACAACATTGATCATCAATTCCTCGGAGTTCTTCTCGACCTTCTTGGCGAGAATAGCGAAAGTTGGCTCTTCCGAGCAGTCCTTGGCGATGAGGGAGTAGCAGGTTGTGAGTGGAGTCTTGTAGAGAACGTCATCGAAAGTGCGAATCTGGTTCTTCTGCACCTTGCACACGGCTCCGGTGGTCTCGGTCAATTGATATCTGGCGGAACGTTGAGCGATGGATGGGAGGTGGACACGTGGAACTTGGGCGTTCTTGATCTCGACACGTTGCTCTGGGGTTTGGAGGGAGATGTTGACGTATTGACGGGAAAGTGGCTCGACGGTGAGTTGGGCGATGATGCGGCTGTCCTCGTTGTTCTCTGGGCGGCTTGACAAGGTCCAGTAGTTGTAGGCCTTGACGAGGTCGAACCAGCGGGAGACGGTTTGCTCGTTTTCCTTGGTAAGCTTGTACTCGGCAGCAACGTTGATTTGGTTGAGACGGGCAGCCTTGATCAAAAGTTCGTACTCTGGGAGTCCGTTAGACTGGCGCTCCATGTTGCGTTCGTACTTCTTCTGCTCCTTGGATTGTTGGATTTGAGCGTTCATCTTGATCTCGTTCTTCTTTTGGGATCCCCAAGTGGAAGTCAGAGAGATTTGAACTTCGCGGTGTGGCTGCTCGCGGAGTTGACGGAGGGAGGATGGCATTTCTGGGCTGATGGCAAGAAGTTGGGAACGGAGAGTCCAATCCTTCTTCTCCTCTTCGAAAATTGGGGAGCGGTTAATCTCAACATTCCATTGGCACATGCGGACTTGCTTGTCGCAGACGGTGGTGAGCTCGGTGGTCATTTGAATGTCACGTGGGGCCTCAAGCTTCAGGGTCACGAGGCTCTTGTATCCTTGCTCCTTTTGGATGTTCTTGACCATCTTGGAGAAGTACTCACGACGGTTCTCGGAATTATCCTGTTCAAGCTCGAACTCCATCTCGAACATCTCTGTCCACTTGATTTGGGAAAGCTCGGTCTTCTCGAGTGGGGAGGCGGTCATGCGGATGGTCCACTCGGATGGGCGGTTCTTGTTCTCGATGGAGACTTCGAAGTCTTGCTCAGAAAGAAGCCAGTTCTCGACAGAGTGTTGACGGAGGATGTTTCCACGGGTGGAGATTTCGAGTCCAAGGAAGGTCTCAGTTCTTTCGATCTCTTGAGTCTTCTGGCGCCATTGTGGGACGACAACGGTTCTCTCCTCAGAATCGTTGTTAGTGAATTTAGCAAATCCTGGATGAGTGAGGAAAACGACTGGGCGGGTGGTGAGCGACAAAACGGACTTTTGATTCTCTGGGATAGTGAATTTGTAGGTGATCTCGAAGTGCTTCTTCATCTCGGCAACAGCTTCGACCTTGAATGGAGTGTAGGCACGAAGGGATTGGATGTTCTTGATTCCTTGTTCGAAGAGTGGGGTGAACATTCTCATCTCGTAGACGTGGGTGGCAGCCACAGATGGACGGACTTCAGCGGTCATACGAACCTCAGTTCCCTCGAGCTCAAGAGTGAATTGTCCTTCGGCAGACATGACAGTTGGGATCTTTCCAGAAACGACAAGTGGCAGTCCGAGGGTAGTTGGGAACTTGCTGATGGCTTCGTAGAAGAAAGCAGCGTGGTGAGCCTCGAACTTGTGATCTTGGTTGAGGAGACGACGAATCTCGCTGAATTCGAGCTTTCCGTTACGAACAAACTTTTCAACGAGGTCTTCGATGAGTTGGGAGTCGATTGGGAGAACGGCGTAGTCCATAGACTTGTAGCGGAGGTAGATCATAGCGAAAGCATCTTTCTCGTTGCGAGTGGTTGGACGAGCACGGATGTTCATCTTCTGAGCAAGTTCTTTGAGAAGTCTGATTCCGGTTTGGATTCTGCGTCCGCGAACAACAGTGTTGGATTCCTTCTCGAGAGACTCAAGCTTTTGGAGAGCCTTGTAGATGTATTGGTCCATGTTTTCTTGAGTGAATCCAACCTGAGCGAAGTACTCATTCCAGTTTCCTCCGAAAACGGTATCGAGGGTGGCGTGGAGGTCCTTTGGCAAGAAGGTGTTCTTCTCGAAGATGGCTCCAAAGTGGAATTGAGTTCCAGAGACAGCCTCTTGCAAGAAACTTGGGAAAGTAGCGAAAGAAGAGGAGATCCATTGTTGTTGTGGTCGGAAACGGGTGAAGGAGAGAAGCTTGACACAGTCCTTGACGACACGTTGGTAGCATGGATTGGTGTATTGGGAGAATTCACGGATCATCTGGTAGGTGAGAGCAGCGACTTGTTGGTTCGACTCCTTCTCCATTTGAGATACGACTTGGACGAGAACCGACTCTTCCGGACGAGTTTGCATCATTCTCCAGAGGGCGAGCATGCGGAGCTCTGGTTCAACTTGACGGTTCTTGTAGATTGGGAGGAAGACCTTTTGGAGTTTGCGTGGCATGGTATCCTTGAGATGACGGAGAGCATCCATGGCTTCCTTGCGGACTGGGAGTGGCTGACGCTTGTCGAGAATGACCTCATTGAGTTGGTTCACAGAGATGTCAAGTCCAGCGTTTCCAAGAGTCTTGAGAGCAAGAATCTTCTCGTAGGTATTCTCGGCTTCCTCGTATTGTTGCATGAAGACACGGAGGAACTTTTGCTTGATCTCACGCTTGTCTTCACGGATGAGTGGGCGGGAGTTCTTGGTGTCGACGACTCCACGGACGACGGATCCAGCGGCAAGCCAAGCGGATTGACGGATGATTTGGTTGTTCTTGGAAACACGAGATTGGGCGAACTTGATGAGGGACTCGGCAATAGCTTCAGATGGGAATGGAGTTTCTTGGACAGACTTGAGGAGTTGGGCCAACTTGATTGGGGTGATCTCGTCGTTCTCAACGTGAGCGAGCAAGTGCTCAACGGTGTTCTTGGTTCCGGCAACAGCCAAGACGTGCTCGAAGAGGAATTGAATCTACAAAAAAAAATGAGTAAACTCAACCTCTAAGATTTGTGTTACCTTTCTGTCCGACTTGACGTACAAGGCAGCATGGATTTTCTCGAGCTGACTGATGTTGCAGGTGCGGAAAAGTCTCACAAGTTGAGCGAAGAAGTGAGCGGTCTCTGGCACGTTTTGTTCTTCTTCCTGGATTCTATCCACAATAGTCTTGATAAGTTGAATCTTCTTCTCGAGTGGGAATCTCTCGAATGGCTCAACCTCGGCCTTGTTTCCGTTCTTGAAGAAGTCCTCAACAAGTTGCTCCCAGCGGGAGGAATAGATGATGGATTCCTTCTCTGCGTCGGCCTAAAACGTAAATGTGAATTAGTCAACTTGTGAATCTATCTACTCACCTTCTTTATTTGTCTCTTGATGGAGTGGGTAGTCTCAAGAGCCAGCTTAGAGCGGGTCTCAGTCTTCATGACTTCTTGTCCATTCACGTTTACAGTGTAGATGGAGCGAACCTCGGATTCCTTCAGTTGGTTGTTCTCCAAAACGTAAGTGTAGACGGTCTGTGGACGGATCACTTGAGTCTCCTTCTCGCACTCTGGGCACTCGGATGAGTAACGGAGTCCGTAGGTGCTCTCGGAACGCTCGGTGCACTTGTCGAAGTTGATGGACTTGGTGATGATGGTCTTCTTCTGCTCACGGACGACGGAGTAAGCAACCTGGCAGTCTCCTTCAAGAGTCTTCTCGTTGGTGAAGAAGGCAGTGTTGTCTTCAACGGATTCCATCTCGTTGAATGATTCGGTTCTTGGAGCAGTTGGGTTGAAGGAGAACATGTTGAGAACAGCTCTCTTCACGTTCTTCGACCACTCGACATCTTCTCTCTCGAATTGAAGCTCGGAGATGAGTCCATTTCTGAGTTGAGCACGGACTGGGAGTTCAAGCATCTGCTTGTACTCGTCAGAAAGCTCACGTTGCTCCAAGGAGTTGACAGCTGGCATCAACTCGGAATCTGGAATGTGGGAAGCAGCGATGCGGATGTTGACAAGTTGAAGGTGGATGTGACGGTCATCTGGAGACTGAATACGGACACCAGTAGAAATACGGGTTTGGGATTGTTCCGAAGCAGAGATTGGAAGTCCAGCGAGAACAAGTCCATCGAACTTGTAATGGTAGTCGGTTTTTGGTTCGAAGACACGCTCGAAAGCTGGTGTGGAAGCAAGGGCCAAGGCCACGAGTGAGGCGATGATGATCGACCTCATGACTGAATAGTGAAGATACTGCTCCAGAGGCATCTATTTATACAAGGTACAATTGACACTTCTCGAATTGAAGTCAAAGAGGATCGGTTTAGCGCACTGATAACGTCTTCGGATGACAGATTGACATAACTGGTGGCATTTCATCAGCATTCGCGGCTTTTCTTGGAAAGAGCCTTCAATCGAATGTGTACTTGTTGCATTTCGAAACATTTGTAATCTGAACTGCTTTTGTTCTTGATCTTTTCAAATTTCAATTGAAACCAGCAATGGTTGATAAAAATACTTATAAAATCGTGTACCACCAGGTCGGTCACAGGATGATGTCCGGGGCTCAAACTGATGACTGCCATAAAATCCACACTTTCTCACTTTTCTTATCCCGCGCATTGTTTAGATCATTTTGTAGTGAGCAAATGTTTTCTGGTTATTCTTCAGCTGGTTTTTATTTGATCATAATATTTTCAATTCAATCATATGCTTTTCCATTTGTGTAGTCAACAATTGAAGATTGTTTCATCACAATAATCACGAACTAGAAAATTTGGTCGCCATCCCATTCATTATCAGCCACTTCACCCTATGTCGTTAATTTTTAGCGTCGAGAAGTTTCGCAACATTTCATCTCAATAGTCGAGAGAACGTGACAAGGTGGGATTTTTTGGAAACCGCACTTTCTTATATGACATTCAAAGTTTAAAATGAGAATTTATTCAACCAAAGTGAGACAGATAGTTTAGCACTCCTTCAGCTTGGTGCACACGTCTTCTGGGGCAGTTCCACTCTCGAGCTCATTGATGATGGGGTCGAGCTTGGAGTTTCCGTAGTTCTCGCATTCCTTGGCGGCGAATGGAATCTTTCCGAACTCCTTCTTGCATTCAGCGTCGAACTTCTGAAACAAAAAGTGTGTGAGTTTGTCATGATGATTTCAAAGTTTTCATGATGTACTTACGTCCTCAACAGTGTGAGCTTCTCTGTCAGCTGGGTTCTCAGCGGCTCGGACTCCGACCTCGCACATGAGGCAGTTCATGGCTCCGTCATTCTGACGGTTGAGGAGAAGGAAGGCGTTGGAGACGGCGACAAGAGCCAAGAGACAGAAGAGGGTCTTCATTCTGAAAAATGTTAGCTGATACGGGAAACATTTGAAATGGCTAGCACTGATAAGAGAGGAAAAAGTTATCAATGAGAAAAATTAGTATGCCCTATCTTTTATAACAACTCTCGACAAGGAAATAGTACGTGCATGAATCGCATGATCTAGCTCCGCCCATTTTTTATGGCCTTTCGCTAACCCGATGATAATCCGGAATCATCAAGTTTTTCAAACTACCTGATAACGAAAAAATATATTGTTGACAAGCTAAATTTCATGTGGTTTATTGATTCAACAAATTGATGCAATCAGGAGAAAAAAATTCAGTAGGAAAATGGAAAAGAAGGGAGAATGGTGTCCAACGAGATTACCCGATATCCAACGGGAATAAGTACAGTGACGAATTTCTGATAATTTTTCAAGTATGGGGTGACAATAAAATACAAAGGAGGAGAGAAATGGAATTCAATTATCAGTTATACACATAAAATGCCGGGGAGGCGTTTGTTACGCACTCACTTATAGAGGTCAAAAATCAACAGAAATTTTATGGAGAAGAGTAGAGTTTCTCTAAAGAAAATTGGCAAGCTGACAATAAAAGTGCAAATCAATGTGACGATGGGAGATTTTCGAATGTTTGAAGGATAAGTGAGGTGATGTGTTTTGTTTTTTTTTGCTGTTACGATTATAAGGAAGGTTTGGCGAGAAGAAGAGCAATGTCACGGAGTTGATTTGGTTCATTTGTTAGATGGGGGAAGAGTTCATCGGGATCAATAGGGTTCCTGAAAACATTCGGTTATAGATTTTGTGACCAAGTTGGAAATGGCAAAAGGCATCATGGGAAAGTTTTCTGAGAACCTACCAAAAACAGAAATAGAAGAATGAAGAAGAATTATTCACACAATGCTGGTAGCAAAGTCGTTTTGGTTAAGTGCACCTGTGGGTGGACGGGTGAAACTCGAAACAGTGTCGTCTGTGCCATTCACAGCTCGTAGAATCGTGTTTCCTGTCGTCACCGTCGTCGATTTGATCGGCGCCTTCTGCAGTGTCCTATCCGCATACTGACTCTCCTTTGTGGCGACTCCGTAGAGATTCGACGACGTCGACGAGGCTCCGTTGATCCGAGAGTAGATTGGATTGGATCCTTGCGGGGATCCGGGCGTCGGCGTGTAGTTACTCCCGTGACTGGTTAGTGTGGAAGTCGGGGTAAAGCATTGTTCATCGTTTTGCGACGAGGTGGTGGTACTGGTTAGCGATGACTGCAAAAGATGGGTTGGAGGTTAGAATGAAATGTGTGCCGAAAATGTTGAAAGTCACTCGTGCAAAATGGAATGGTGTTGTAAAAACAAAATTCAGAATCAAATTATCAAAAGAACCTTGTTATGTCCATTAGTGCCGGAGTTCCATAGCAGCTGTCCCGGTTGTCCAGGAGCCGCTCGTTGAGTACCACCCCACTGTACGGTGTTCCCTGATCCGATTCCACTGGTTCCATAGATTCCACTACCTTTATTCTCCGAAAACGAGGATAGTTTGATCGCAGACCGCTGATAAGGCGATTGTTCCCTGGAAGAAACAGAACATCTCGAACTTTCTGTGTGTAGAGTTTGATACCTGCTTACTAACGGTTGTGGTGGAGGCACGTTGATTCCAGAACGATCAGACATTAAAGGAGATTGGCGAATGGAGCTCAGAGAAGGCTGTTGAGAATGTTGCGGTGGAGTGACGTCACGACGATTGAGGGTGTTCTGTTGGAGACCTCCATATCCGTTGACACGGATCTGACTTCCCTGTGGGGTCACTTGGATGCGAGACTGAAAAAGTTCTGGTGATTTTCTTGTCGGATTTCCCTTGCCATGTTTTTTTTTTGAGAATGTCAAACCCTCAAAACACTCGTTTGAAACGACTTCCTGACAATGAGCCGAGTCAGCTGATGACTATTCAATATTTCACAACATTTTCCGGTTTCTCTCCAACTTACCACATTAGGAATTCTTGCGTAACTTCCGTATGTACTATCGACTCTTCCATACGCACCCTCGCCACTATCACGCCGTTGTCCGAGCATGTGCTGCTGCTGCTCTTCCTTCTTTTGAATCGCCGAGTACTGATTCCAGACATTGTCATGAACCATGGCGCCTCTTTGAAGAGTGCCGCCACTCTGACCACGTTGCAAGGTACCCATTTGTCCGTATTGTTGTTGGTTGCGTTGAATCGTACCGAATTGACTTGGTCCTGGTGGAGAACTGTTTCCGCGTTGGAGGATTTGAGAATTGCTCATTTGAGCTTGTGTGATGTTACGACCGCCGTTCTGAAAATGAAGATTGGAAGTTTTGAAATCTTCTATTGCGAAATCAGAAGAACAAAACAAAACAAGAAGGACTATCCCTTACCGAATGATAACTCATCGTCTGCTGAGTCTCATCCGTTCCCATCCTCAGCAATCTCGACATTTCCGGACTATTCTTCATTCCATCGGCCTCAGTCAAAATCTTGGCCCGCGTTGCTGGACTTTGTTGTCCTTGCTTCCAATAGACGTCTTCTGGTGCGCTGATATTCTCGAACTTTCCAGTGTGGCAAGCACGAAGAAGAGATTGTTTGGCGTTTTGATCATCGGTGACGTACATCTAAAGTTTTAGATTCTGCTTGTGAACTCAACACCTCATTGCTTACTGTATCACGATGCATGACCAAAATGGAGTTTTTCATTTGTGAAGGGTTCTCGTTTCCTCGAATAGGTCCAATGGTCATTCCCTTCTGAGAAGTTATATTAGATTTTGAACAAATATAACAATCCTTACATTGAGACCGTAGAATTGATGAACTTTATGGGTGACATTGAAATCCCAGTCGCGCTTCAGAGTCATAGCCAACCACATCAGAATCCAGGAGAACATGTAAACCACATCAACGATGATGCATGTGAGAATCAAAGCTCTCTGTTCATGTTGGTACAAAATCAAAAGTGCATAGATGGTTGGTCCAATAGCGGCCGCCACAATAACAAGAAGAGCAATAGCATCCATATGAGGGAGGTATCCATCACAACACAATTTGTTACCATCCAATCTGCTGTATGAGCGTCTTCGGTAGTCTCCGTACTCTGCTTGTCCCTGAGATGTTCTAGCCGCATTTCGGTGTTGCACATTCAGCAAGTTTGCCTAAAATAGTGAAATGTAAAAAAATGAACTACAAAGTTTGAAAACTCACATGAAACTTATTGTATCCATAAGAATACATAGCCATAGGTGCCAAAGTAGTCATAACCAGGCGGACCACAAGGGAGCCAAGGATGACATACGGATGATAGATGTTGAATCCAAGTGGCTTGATCGGGCTCAGATACTGTCCCAAGCCAACCGGCCGAACGTTGTGAACATTGGTTTCTTGAATACGGAAGAGCACCGAGAAGGAAATGTACCCCCAGATGACTTGAGCACCGTAGATGACCAAATGAAGGGAGAAGAGCAGACTGAAGGGCTTTGAAACTCTCCAAAAGACAGCTGGGTAGGCGATTCCGAAAGCAACCAGGGCCAGGAAGAGGTTCATGAATTCCAATGGGATTCCAAACAACTTCAGATGCATTAGGACTGGTAGAAGGTTAGGGCTGACTGGGAGGCCAGCGAGTTCATCGGCGGTGATTCTGAATCCTTGAAGACGTGTCTCCCCAATCGGAAGGTTTGTGGCCAGTTGGCGAGATCTTTGGTAGAGAAAGTCGAGTTCAGTGTTCAAGAAGTCACCTGAAAAAGATTCGTGTGAAAATCTGGGATTTTTCTCTACTTCCCGACTGCCCTTCATGAATCAAAACTCAATGAGGCGGATATCAATACAAGTATTTGTGTCATATTTCCAATAATACCGTCCTTTCACTACCCTTTCCCGATAAGTGTGACTGTTGGCAACCACTCGACACCTCCCCGTCGAACCCCCTCTCCCGCTAGTAGTAATTAGCATTTCTCATTGTTCTTGTCCGTGCGTGTTCGCTATTCAATCAGGCTTTCGAGGTGCGTGCGGTAGACATTGTGTCCTTGGGACCCTGTTGAGAGACAAGGAGAGAGAGTGTAAATCAAAAAGTGTAATGTGTGGATTATGTATGCACAATCCTCATCAACTCGATGGATACTCTTCTTCTTCGTTCAATGTTTTCTTTGTTGTGTGTTCTCAGGGGTAATCCTGGGCGGGATTCGATTCGAGAGGAATTGGTATCGAAGGTTTTTGAAATTGAAGATTGCGGATTGAAGACTGGACATTCTCGTCGATTTTATCGCTCAAAACAGATGTTTTATAGCTTTTTTCACACAGGGATGCGCCACTCCCTCATATTCAATCCACACATACCGCCCAACGGAATCCGCCCCTCCTCTTTCACTAACCAGAGTTAACAAATCCATGACGGAAGAGCTGAGAAAACAGAAGTTGCTGAGCAATCAACTGTGAAATGGCCACAATGACGTGAAGTTGTTGCGGGAATGGTGGAAGATGTTGCCACAAAACCTTAATGCCATGGATGCACCCTGAAAATGTATATATGAAGGAAGATAAGTACACAATTTACATAATGCATCGGAAGGGGGGAAAAGAGGGAAGAAGCAGATGAAATATGGCACGTTCTATGACATCTCTGGGGACTCGATAATTACCGATTTTAATCTGAGAGCATCCGCATCTCTCGTGTCACACGACGACTACATGTACTAAACAAGACTAACCAGATTTTTCTCCATTGCGATTTCGGGTCACTTCAATCACTCGTTCCTCGCGATCGGCCAGTCGTTCGTTATCACCTGCGATGTTTCCAGACTTGAAAACTCCACTGGCGAAAAAGAGAAATGTTCCAACTATGGAGACGCAATAGATGATCGCATATGCCATGAGGTATCCGTAAGGATATCCTCCAGTCGGCCATTTGATTTCGTTGTATAATCGGTATCTGAAATATGAAGGGGTTTTACAGCAGTCTAGGTATATGTTACTGTGACGTTTCTAACAGACATGGTTTACTAGGGAATGGTGTGAACGTTAGATGACACCGTGGTACGCTACTAGTACCATTGGAAAACGGAGCTTCTGAAACCCTCCGTTCGCAGTTTTAAAGCCTGAATTTGATTTACCGAAGTCAAGGGAGTTTTATTCTTTTGCACGCATCTGATTTTGTAGTAGAGCTTCCGGTCAAGACATTCCCTAGAAAGACGCCTCTCAAAACTTGTCAGGAAAACAACTACTCGAAGCATCTAAAAATGAGTTAGCACTGAACGGTTAAATGCTTTTTCCAGATTTTCTAGACTTTAGGAAATTCACGCACCTTTCGAATCCCAGGTATAACAGATAGCACTGGAGAAGAGTCGTTAATATCGTGTACCATATCGAAGAGAGGCTGTTCAGCCTCGCCTTGAACATGCAGGTCATTGTGTTCGTGTCTGAAGCCAGAAATGAGGTTTTGAGTATTGAAATTAGTATCAATAGGAATCATACAACGTCAAACGCTTGTTATTACCTTTTTCTTTGTCGCCTACACTGACAAAAGAGGAAGTGGTGCGTTCGTTGAGGATCTTGGTGTTAACTGACAACTAGTCGAGTCCTCCTCTCATGCCCCTGTGGAAAAGTGTGTGTGAGATTTGACAAAAATTGAGAGTGACAGTAATTGACGAGCACTTTGCGTGAGGGGGGGGGGGGGA
>LR545753.1:210316-234227 GCA_900536305.3 Caenorhabditis sp. 40 LS-2015 | reverse complement strand
TTTTGGGGGGGGGGGGGGGGGGGAAGGGTGTACCAAAATTGGAATGAGAAAAGGAAACGAGGAAACGGGACCGAGATTCATTACCAAGCCCACAGGCCAATATAGGAGGGTGAGGGTTGGATTGGAACAAGAGAGATAGAGAGGGAGAGGGAATATGAGAAAAGGGCGGATGCGATTTCTAGGGGGTCGGGTCGACCACGCCCCTTGGAGATTTCGGGCCTTGTTTTTTCGTTGCAAGTGCAACACAAACGATGTACTCCTTTCTCCCATCTACAGATCCGCCATTGATGAAATCGAAAGTGCGCTATTTTGCCTTGGGGCTAGCAATAAAGAGTACATTTATACTTATATGAAGTGTGTGAAGAATAATATCGGCAAAAGGTCCAATAGACCGGAAATCGGGACGATGGCAAAGTGAGAAGAAGGGCGCCAGAGAGAAAAGGATATCCTATGCAAATACACCGAAATGGTCTCATGGGAATCACAGTCGGGTGGGAGGGCCCCAAAAACTTTTTTGTTTCTCTTTTCTATGTCCGTAATTTGGTGAAATTGACAAATGAGCAGCGGCATGAAGAAGAGCTATTGCAGGATAAAAGGGGACATTGTTGGGATGTTTTTGTTGCGAAATGAAATGAGATGGGGCGGAAGGAAAAAAAGAGACAAGAAGATGATGAGTTCCAAATGTTTTGAAGAGTGTTCCAGAATGGGGGCTCCTTAGGGTGAGCCATTCTTTCGAGCTGATCTTAGTCATTGAGGCAAAAACGCTACTTCGAACAAAATTACCCGAAATATAATCAGAACAGCGTTTCCCAACATGACAGGTGATCTAATGGACCATCGATTCTTAGTCAAAATGGAAAGCAACATTGAAAATAGTCATTCCAGAATACATCACGTTCGAAGAATCAAAAATAAAGGTCTGGAAATTGTACTGACCTAGTGAGAAATTGGTCGAAGTGGAGGTCCGAACAAAACAGTTGGAAGTTACAGTAAACTGAAACGAGGTTCAATGACAGAAGATCGCTCAACTTCTTGGGTTGAACTATTTAGAAAAATTGAAGCAAAACCTTGAGCAATGGCCTAGTTACTCAACTGAAACAGTGGGACGTGTTTTCCACATTCAAAAACACTCAGAAGTGAAAAGTAAGCCCTCAACATCTGGCAAGTGTGTTCCGATTAACACTTCGGGAATATGTGTCCCTACTATGATAAAAGGTACACGAATGTGTGTAAAAAACTATACATACGAACATGTTTATTCTCTCTCTCCCCATTCCGCTAGATCTCCACTCTCGACTGCATTCGTTTCTTCTCCTTTGGTATCTGGTTGAATGAGCACCGTAGTCCTGGAGAGAAAAAAAGAATATCGCATTTTTTATGACAAAAGAGACAGGAATGGGCACCTGCACCCACCCATCCAGCTGCATTCCGAAACAGGTGTCAGGCGCTTCTTTTTTACCGATTTTTAGAAAGGGAAAAGTGCAAAATGGAAATAGGAAAGTTCAAGGCTATCAAATGCTTCAGCTGTCGAGCACTTGCAGTGACCACTACCACAATTGAGCGATTATAGTCCAAAAAGATGAGTAGGTCATTTGAAGAAAGGGCGGGGAATGAGAGCAAAAAGGATGCTTCTTCCCTCATTTTGCACGACGATTCATCATATTTTATGGCATTTTAAGAGGGGTCTCTACGCTTTCTCTCCTACCACCGTGCTCAGTTTTGGGAGTGCCCATAATCTCAAGGTGGCATTTTTCGCTAGTATTGACCGCTGGGAAGGATCGGGTAGCAATTGGCAAACATTCAGTTTAAGATGACCGCTGGAGAAGGAGGCGAGGGGTGGTCCAAAGTTGAAATACGACTGGGAAAATGTGTGTGAGACAGGAGTGGTCAACCGATCCTAGAAAAGTCGGTGAGACGAAAGTGGGCAGGAGAACGTAACACCATTGACTCACACCAAGTACAAATACACACAAATGGAGCACATCCTGTGAAAAAGGATGACCAGAGGAAGAGACGAACGAAAATAGATTAGCTCGAGTTTTCTACTAATTTGGTTGTTGGAGAACTGGAAGTGCAAAGGGTTCGCAACATTCCATTTGAAGAAGGAGAATAAGAATACTAGGATGCGCCAACTTCCTAATTCTTGCGATTCTGTTCACCGAAAGAAAATCTCTGAACATTTTCTCCAAATTGTCAATTTTATAGGACAAAATTTGTGCTTTAGAAAAGGCTTTGTGGATAGAGAGAAGTAAACGCCATTTGAATATGAAAAACAGCATCTTTCGAAGCAAATATTTTCACTTTCAGAAGTTTCGGGACATAGCCACGTGGCACATTCAAAAGCTCACATTTTGTCTCATAAATGTATCATATAGAAAAAGTTTCAGAGGTCCTTTCAAACAGGCTCTCTGATGACCTATACATGGAAAATATCACGGAAAATTACTACAGTATCTTGAGGGTACAAACAACAGTTTTGGACAATATTGATGGTCAGCAATGGCAAAGCTTCGATTTGAAAGACTTTACACTAATACTACAGACATCTTCAGATGCCTCGTTTTTTGCTCAGATCAAGTTGTAAACACATAATTTCAACAAGTTTCAAGGGAATTGTGAAGAACTTCCAACTCGACGAAAAGTCAGTTGCTAATGTGTGGTGAAAGTTACAAATGTTTAGTAGCGGGCAAAGTAGTACGCACTTGCTTTCTATTTCTTGAAAGGCGAAGTTTATGAATAATTCTGGACGCTCTCACATTTCTTGTTCGGTTTTTTTTCGACGCTACCCTTTCAAGAAAAGCAGAGTGTAAGTGAGCGGAAAGCAATTACATACCTTTTGTTCTGAAAATGAGCACAAATTGAGTTAGAGTGAGAAACAGAAAATGATGCACTTGACCGGGAGAGCGAGAAAAAAACGGCCAGAAAGAACTAGTAGGTTCCAAATTGAAAACTTAGACAGATGTCGAAAATAAATTGAGGAGCACTTCCAAGTGAAGGGAGTTTAGAGAGGCGAGCGCAATAACATAACACAGTTTCTAAGCGGATTTTCCAACAAACCATTCGGGTAGGCTCATCCATACGCAAACATTGTGAACGGAGATCGAGGGATGCAACTACAAAACACTACATAACAGACAGTGTTAAACTCCACAAACATACTGATCGAGCATCTTACATATGTGTTTTTCTGTGCGGAGGATTCGGGGTTTTTTTGCAAGTATTGACACCGGAAGGGGGAAAAAAGAAGACTAATCTTTGAATAGAATCAAATAGTTTGGGTCAAAGAGAAGAAAGCAAGAGTACTAAAGAGTATCTGATGAGAAGAGAGTGGAAGAAAAGAGCAGCTGACCATTGTGATGATCTGAAGAGAAGAAGAGAGACGCGAATTTCGATAGTTGAATTGAAGGAGTGGCGGATCCGAATCGAACTCAATAATATCCACGATAGATTACGCAAAAACGTAGTAGAGTGGAGCGACACATGACGTCTTTCGGGCGATCAGAAGTAAGCTGCCAGGGAATTAGACAATGAGATGATGAGGAGGTGAGAAATGTTGGAAAAGTGGGGAGGAGTGGCACGACGGACCTCAGCGTTTATTTATTGGTCGTCAAACGTTTTTGCAGCAGGCGGTCAACTTCCACTTGATTGCTGAAGGGGAAGGGAGGAGAAGAAGACAAAGTGTGACAATAAAAATTAAGAAGATTTAGGTGCATCAACAAAACGGGAAAGACATTGGGAAAGTTTCTGTGGTCCAGGAAATTCTATACTGTACCGAAAATTGTTGGAGTTGAGAAACTGAAGGAAAACGTTATGATACTCAAAATTGACCTCTTTGCTCTAAAAATCACTAAACTCAATACACTTTTGTCTGATGCTGTACAACTCAAAGAGTTTATTGGAAACCAAGATTTCAAAAAAAAAACTTTGGCAGCAACTAGAGAAATATGCATGAAACCGCGTATGTTCTTCCATTTTCCCACAAACTGTACAAAGGGATTGTTGGAAATTCAATGAAGCAGAGTTAGAATTGTGTATGTTGTATACAGTTTACGAACACACTTCAAAAAAGTGCCCATCTTGATGACCGAAAAAAACGCAACAATTGGGAGACAGAAAGAGGCTGATGAGAGGAAGAAGCATCTGGCTCTGACATCCGACATCTTTAATCGTCCTTCCGTCCTCTCGGATCCACCGCCAAACTGTCATAAATTATCGGTGGATTGGGCCGTTTCCTCCCTCAATGTTTTTACATATATATCTCTTCCCTCTTCTCTCCGCTTCTTCTAATGTGACCGCTTCTTTCCTACTGGTCACTCGGTGTCTGACACCTCTAACGACAATAGGTGAGTTTATTTACGGAATTCGATACGGCTAGTGAAGAAAAAGGGAGGGGGAAGATATGAGATGGATGCATGGGAAGGATGTGTATACGAAACGAAATGAGTTAATTATTTATCTAGACGATGTCTTTTTGGTATGACTATTAGGATTTGGGAGAATGGGAGAATCGAACGAAAATGCAGGAAAAGAAAAGGTTATCTAGGACTAATATCTTATAGAAAAAACCGCCATCAAATGGAGAGATGCGTCGCTTTTTCGAAAACGAATTTGTTCTTTCTTAAAACCCAAAAAAAATGTGCGTGCAGTTTAAGTTATTTAATCCTCCAAACAAAGACGAATGAGGACATTAATGGTTTTCAAGAGGGGGTAGAAACGCACAATTTCTGGGAAGAAAGCAGAGATGAAGTGAGGAGAAGGGTATTGTCCTCTCTTGAAAAACACCTGCAAAGAGTGACCAGAGAGGGCAAATGGAGGTAGAGGGGAATGGAGAGAGAGAGGGAGAGAGAGGGAAGAAGAGGAAGACAATGAGAAAGGTCAGTTTCGAAGCATAGAATAGGAGGGAGAGATTTCAGGATGAGTGAGAATCGAAAAATCACGAGTACAGCTATACAGCGCTCTGAAACACAATCTTCTGGTGGGACTGTGAAATTCGGGTCTATGAAAGATTCTGAAAGCTCTAACTCACGATGGAGACCAAATATTGTGCAGAAATTCTCATTAGTTGATAATATTATAATTTAAAAATTACCCAAAGAAATCATAGTAAGAAGTAAGACCAAAGCATAGCTAGCCCTTCTCGAATTCCTACAAAAATTACCTCCACCGTTTCAGAAAACGAACCCCATAATAAGTAAACTAAACGATAATCGGAAGTGCCTCCCCTTTAAGTACACCAAATGATGGATCATAGTTTTAACTGAAAGTGAATGAGGCTAAGAAACTGTATTGAAAAGGTTAGAAACTTGTTTCCAACCACTTCATTTCGCGTTTCAAACTGAAAAAAAAACGCCATACACACGAAGGGTAGCAAAAAGGTGAAGAGAGGGGTAGGAGGGGTGGCGAGAAAAAAAAAACAATTACACCACATTTTCAATCACCGGAAATCGACACAAATCCGGCTGAATGTGGGTAGAAGGAGAGGAAGAAAACGGACAGGATGAGAGAGAGAGAGAGGACAAAACCAGGAGAGTTTCAGGGTTCAAGACTTTTCGAATTGGTCACGCACAAGTTGTATGCAGATTTTTCCACGAGGAAAAAGTGGACGAAGAGAGGGAAAATCATTAACAGGATGAGAAAGGAACTATGCTCTTCTTCTCCTTCTGTCCCGTTAGCCTAAGGAGCGCGTGCGATTGTCAAAACAGATGGTCCGTGAGTCCGCGCAGTCTTTGCACATCTGCGTATCTTCAACAATAAGTATATTATCGCTTATTCCGGAGGATATAGAGTGCAAATGAGATGTAAAATGTAGCAGTAAATGAATACGCGTGTTCTTCTTTTTCTTCCTCTACTCCTCCTCTCTTTAGTCCCATTGTGTCTCTTAATAAGAAGAAGTGACTAGGCATAAGAGAGCACAGTAATTAACGTAATTGTACATACTCATACAATCTCTCTCTCTCTCTTCGTTTTATTTTTCTCTTTTGCAAATGAGAAGCGAATGATGAAAACCGAGATTGCGGGAAAATCCGATGACGGAAGAGACGTTCATCGGTAAGGTGATTTCACTCGACACGCCCGCCAAAAAGACGTGTGAAGGCCGCATCAAAATAATGAATAAAAGCGATGGAGGAAGATTAGAGTAATAACCGACAACGAAAGAATGCACTTTTAGGAGTTCGGGTATCATAATTTGGAGTGGATGATTGATTGCTCACCAGATTTTCGTTGCAGATATTGAAATCAGAACAGAGATCGGCTCCCCTCTGGAGCCCCTGGGGTGAGCGTAATTTTTTTTGATCTACCGGTGCAAAAAAACCCGCTGAAAATTTGCATCCAATAAAAATGATAGTTTTGAGCCCGCATAAAGCCATCTTTTGACCAAATTGTCAAATAAAAATCGACTGTTCTGACAGAGTAGGTCGCCATACCATTTCAAAAAGTCACCTTCAATGTTTTTTTATCCATCTAATAGTTTTTGTCACCTCGCCTGGACAAACGCCAACACAAGTCTTGCCCAGTTTAGCTTGATGCTAATTCGAAGCCTAACACTTTCTATCCCATTTGTTTACAGAACGGACGCGAAAACTGAACGAACCTATTTCAGCTATCACCCCACCAAGAGTCAACAACCAGTAATGTTTTCTGGCAAGTCTTCAGTCGGGTACATCAGGCAGTGACGAAATCAAAACAAAAGGAAGTAAGAGAGGAAAGAAGCACTTTTTCGAGTTTCGGAAATTGGCTTAATTATTTTCAAGGAGGGGTAAGAAAAACCTCAAGAGTGAACATTGGGTTGTGCATAAGAAAAACCGGCTAACAGCAGTTTTCTCTATGGCAACCCGCTTGTCTGAATGGAAAAATGCAGCATAACTTTTTCTTGTAATCTTTGAAATATCACAAAGTGAGAAAAAGACAGAGAGAGAGGGAGAGAGAGAGAGAGAAAGAGAAGTATTAGTAGAGACGGACGGTTTTGCTTGCGGTACATGAGTAATAAAAAAGACGAAACTTTTTGCTCTCCCATGGAAACAAAGAAAAACCAAATGAAACAAATGAGAGCTCATGTGTGTCTCTCAGCAGGGGCTAGTTGTATGGGAGGGCATATAATAAAAAGTCCCATGGGAGAAATTTGAGGGACAAGAAGTGACTGACTGGGTGGTAGAGGTATGCGGGGCAGACTTGTCCCTCGTAAAACTTTTACTACAAAGTGTACGCCTCTGCACTTTGCGTTCAATATTGAGCAATGAGAAAACATTCTGATGCATCCATCCATGCGAATGAGTGAGATGATGATGGAAGGGACCTTCTTATTGGAAAAACTTGGGAAAAGTTGAAGGTTTTGAACGCGTTTTACAGTACCTCTTGGGATTGAAATCAGCACGGAGAGCAATATAGAGAAATGGTATTCTCTAGGTTTATTCGTATGTCGTGTCGTTAGAATAGAAAACAAGAAAAACCTCTGGTTTTCTTTGCTCACACTGAAATCCAAGTGGATGAATGAAAATTTATAGGAAGGCAGAAGCAAAATTGAAAAAAACTGGAAGGAGGGCATCCACACAACAAAATAATAAATTCTGAAATGAGATCCTTCCAATAGAAAAGAGCGAGAAGAAGACGAAGCGTCCTTCTTTTTTCTCATGGGCTCGCCCTTCGGAATGAATATGTTTTCCTTTAGCATCCCACCCCCAGCGCCCAATGTTTCATTTTTCCTCTCTCCCTGGCACGCTGCCAAGAAGTGGACGCCACCCCGAGTGGACACGACGACGACGGCGACGACAACACTTGATGGCCGAGAGCCGAACCGAAAATTGGCGGCCAGCAGTTGCATAATGCGCAGTGCGATGGTGTGGCGGCAAAAGTCGCCGCGGACCCCCAGGACTTCTGTCACCGTCGTCAGAAGTAGAGGAACACGTGCTCCCCCTTTCTTCGACCTAATGTCACACACACACACACACAAGAGTCTTTCACTCTTTTTCTTACTCACACACACACTCACCCCTACCACTACCATCACCATCACCACAAACCACCCTCACACCCGGTCTCGGGCTCACTTCAACAATAAGTGGGTGAGCACCACCTCCCAGAGGTTCTACTCTTCGGGAGTAGAGAAATGAGAGAAGAAGAAAAGAGAACACGTCAACGGGAAGGGAGGCGGCGGACGACGGAGGCTCGAATTTCTGGGATTATGTGAGATTATGAACCCGCGCTGCATGTGAGGTACACAGAGAGGTTAGAGGCTCAAAGGGCAGAGGACTTTCTGGACTAGAAAAAGAAGATATACAGATGAGAAGGTTTCGGGTTAATGCGAAACTGAGAATGTTTATTTTGCTTTCAGAACCGATGTTAGACAAGAATAAGACAAGAAAGGTTAAACAAGAGGAGCAAGTGAAAGAAGATAGTGTTGATTTGACGCAGATACCCGAGAAACCTAGATGAAATGTGGAATGATCATTGCACGACTTTTTGGGTAGCGGGGGACGTTTTCCTGGTACCATCTGCAATAAAAGATGATGTTTGTTATATTTTGTGTAAAGCCCTTTACACTTCCAACCTTGTTTATTTACAGTTACACAACTTTTGAACAACTCACTTCTGACGCATGTGAGCTCTCGCCCAGGCAACTTGAACTTTGTAAGCAGCGAATCCGAGAGACACCGGACTGCCGCAGATTGCGTGGAAGGCGAGCCATTGGATAACCTCTCCAAAGTGATTTGGCGAGGTGCAGTACTCGAAGTCATCGTCTGGAAATGGATAATATGAAATTAAACTGAGAGAGGCATTTTCAGAAACTCACATCCGGGAGTATGGATTCTGTCGGTGTACAAGAAGAAACAAACGGTGTCAAAGTTGCACATCCTCTTCTTCATTCCATAGAAGAAAGCAATGAGAGCGACACTCATGTTGAACGCGTACAGCCATGAGAACGGTTTGTCGAAGGAAAAGAGCATGTTCCAAGAAGAGAGGGTGACGACGAAAAAGAGGTTTCTGACGATGCGAGGGAACAGTTCCATGAAGTAGAAGTCGCTGTGGTAGGTGATGAGAATTCTCGGAATCCACATAAACCTGAACAAATCATTTTGTGTTTTGAACCATTCTCAAAAACTCACGACACAATACTATCCACGAGAAGAAGAAGGCACGACACACGTCCTGTATACGACGGTGAGAAAATGACGGCGATTGGGAAGATGAGCAATGACCACATATTCTTGAAGACCCACTGCTCGTAGAGCATCACCCAAAAAAGACCGCGACCGTAACGGTTCGCTCTTTTCAGAGTGGCTTCATCTTGGAGCGCACGGAACAAGTAGGTGAATCCGAGGAAAATCATGAACTGCTGCGAGAACATGAACACCAGTCTTGCGTACATGTGGAACTTATCCTCCTCGACGAATATGGCTGGTGGCTCAGCCATAATGCTGAAAAAAGTTTAGAGTGTTATGGCTATTTGTGCGGATGTCACCACTGGTCATGACGTCCCGACTTAGCCACGTGATTTTTCAGGACAAAAATAGTTTACGTATTTTAAAGGAACAAATTTCGATTTTTTAGTGTGTGCTTTTTTAAAGTACGACATTTGATTTTGTGCCGAAACGCGGAATCGGGAAAGTGGTGACAACCAGATTGGCGAAACATTGGTGGTGGAAAAAAGAAATAGTCGAAACGTTTTTGTAAACAAGTATAAGAACCAATCAATAGACTATGGAAAGATCTAGAGAATCCCTTCAATAATGACTCATTGAATGGAACATTTCAAAACACTCTCGATTTTTTTTCCCTAAGAACATCAATAAGCGTTTCTCATCCTCTAAGATTACTTAATTTGGAGGCAATGAAGGGAGGAAAATCGAAAAAATGAGGCGAGAGCCACACTAAGACCAAGACAGACGGCCGTCGCCCTAAATGTGCCGCAACCCAACGGAAAATTTTGTACATGGCCTAAACGTTTGATGTGCAGGCAAGCAGTGGAGAATGGTCAAATGAAGGGGTGCGAATGCCTCGCAGAACCCCTCTCCATCAAAAACGCGTGTCCCCGGCTCCCACCATCAGGCTGAACAAGAGATGAAGACAGACGAGGAGACGCAGGCAGGAGATGTTTGTCCGAGAGGGGTGATAAAGACTGTACGCCGTTGGGAGAGAGCCGTTTGTCACCACTATTCAGGAGGAAAAGGTTGGGGGAGAAGAATAAGAGAAGAGTCAATATGTGAGTGTCACACTGGAGGCGTACATAATGGTAATTTACACTTTTCTTGGCAAGGCGCTGGTCTCGGAAATAAAAAATGCATGCCAGAGAGGGTGAAAAAGTGCATCCTTTTTTAGATGCGGAGGGGAATCGCAAGTGTCAAGATAATTGTTGAAGATGATTGCACATGTTATGCAGACTTTTCTCCGTACTTATACTAAACGAAATCTAGGTTTTTTGATATATCATGCTCTGAAAGGTAATTAACGCGTTTCAAGTTTATGCCGGGTCAGAGAAAATATAGGTACTGGTTTCCCTTGCTCTAATACTAATACTAGAAAAAGGATATCTAACAAGTTGTTTGTTGAAACGGGCTAAACCTAAATATAGAGAGTTTTTGATTGGTTTTCGGTGTCTATTTTGAGATTATATGTATGTCTCTTGACTACGCCCCCTTTGCTCTCACCACAATAGTAATCAACACTAAAAGAACTTACGCCCAAATGAGGAATTGAATTTTTCTCATCATGATACCAACAGCACGGAGCAGGTTGAAAACTCAATTTTGCTGGAAGAAAGTTAGATTAAAATGAATCCATGAGAGAAAGCAAACATACGAAAAATAGGGTATGCAAAGGTCGGGAAACAATAACATCTGCATAAATATTGCTTTCTGTTTAGCAGCTGTTCACGAACAAGGTCCTGAAGATTAGAAAAATTTGGGAATCAATGCCAAAAAAAAAAGGATTTTATATGATGCTTTTTTGATACGAACTCTGCAGTATGTAAACCTGATCAAAATTAAGTTTCCGCTAATCTAAGTTTTATCGAAAATCTTCTGCACGTCTGTTTTTGAAAAACCTTTGGAGAGAAAAGCGGAAAACGTATGGAGGGAATCGCCAATTTTGAAAAACTAAGGAACCGAAAAGGGCAAAGCAATGAAAAAGGTGAACATCGGTGGAACTTTTTCGTTGTCCTAATTTTTCCATACGATTTTGAAACAACAGTTCACTTGTTCAGAAACTCTTTGAGACAAGATGCAAGAAAATTCATCCATATTTCTACAGAACACTTTTCTACTGAAACTATTTTCGCTTGCGACTAATCCACCCTCAAAGTCTTTTGGTTTGAGTGCTCTTTCCTCAGAAGATGGCTGATGTCTTCTTTTCTTGAAACATGAGAAAAAATAGAATTTCAAATTTTTTCACAGCTGGGAAGGCAGTGATACAAATTGGTTTGAATAATCACTGGGAAACTTCGAGGTGCATCAATTAAACTTGAATAATTTTCGCAGAAACGCAACAAACATTAACAAATGTGTATCCATGTAAACGGAAGGATACTGCATCGCAAATCTATCATAGCATGATCATCCTCACTGGGAAATGCTGTAAACAGGAATATGTCACTCCAGTAGGAGATTAGTACCATCGAAAAGAGCAGAAACTACTGTCAACCTCTAGTAGGCAAGTTATGAGGTTCTGACAAATATTTTTGATAGATTGAATTACCTCAACAAAATTCAAAAACCCCTAACTAGACTTCTGAAGATCGGCAGCAGTTTTTCAAAACGCCATAATAAGTTTCAAATTCTGCTCTTTTTGATGGAACTACTCATATACTGAAATGGCATATCACCGTTCACACTCTTCCGTTGTTCGCACATCATTGCTATGCCGGTAATATTGAAAGAACTTCATGAACATTCACATTCATTCTCTGTCAAATTGAATGGTAGAGTTCGATATTTGTGATTCTCATTTTATGTTTTGCCAGTTCAACTACATACAGTATTCTATCTGAGTTTCAGCCAACCCGTGACAACTTAAAACAATTTGTTCTCAAGAAAGCCCGGGAAAAAACACTGCACATTGAATTATTCAAAAACTTGTGAAAACTTCTAACCAGAAAAACAGATCGTGATTCTTTTGAGGAAGTTTTCAGTGGTTTTTCTTACTTCAAGTGTACACTGGATCCGGAAAACAAACTCAGACAAGTGTTTTGAAAAGATGTGTTCCGAACATGAATCAGCGATAGTCTTACTAATGGATAATCTTCAGATGAGACAACGAACGTCGATTTTCTGAAAATCCCCCCCGAAGCTTATCAGTGTGACAGTTCAGCAGAGAAATTTCATTTCAGAGAGTTGTATATATTTCAGTTTCGATGAAATGTACTGTAGTTTCTCACTATCTATGATGTGAATTGGTATTATTTCGCAAAATGCATGATTTTCGATAAAATTCAATGGAAAAGTTTATTTTATAATTCTTCAAAAAATCCAACAATAGCAGTTGTCACATTCCTCTCGTAGTTTGCTCTTGAAACATTCCCATGCTAAGCGAACCTCCTCCACTTTGAGTTTTCAGTTTTGAAAACTCTGTCAGTCATTTCCACATGACGGACAGCCAACTGGAGAGAACGCAATCGAAATAAACGGTTTTACGATCAATCTGCGATATCTAACAGCAGATTTTGATTCATCCTTGTTGTCTCGTCTACCCATCACGATTCTTCCTTCTCCTCATCGCAAAAAAATACTTTATTGTGATGAGTCCCACACGTTCTGAGAGGTTGCGGCAAGTGTTGAAAGGCGGCGGAATGAAAACAGAGCTAAAAGAAGAGGTGCCCTCGAAGATTTTTGAAACTTTGGCTTCAACTTTGCCACTACTGGCCTCGCATGCCCCGCCCACTTTCCCATTCTTTTTCGTTTTTCTCGCTTGAACCACTTGAAGTAGCACGTTCACTGATATAAAGAGAAAACGAATTGGTTGTTCGATTTTCGGATTTTCTTTTCGCTTGTTTCTCTTGACGCTGATTGAATCTCAAGTGTCATCCATTCCTCAAAACTCAATCATGGATTTTCTGTTTTCCCCTATTTTTTCTTGCAGATCATTCCTCGTCGTAACTTCTTCTGGAATCTGTGCATCATGAGCACGGAAAGATTAATGTATCTGGATTTGAACAAAGGGTGAGTGAGATTATTTCATGGAAATGGTACAATTTCAAAAATAGAAAATCTTTGTTTTTCTACGACTAGGTAGAATCATCACTCGGAGAAAAGGGAGACATCCGTTATTCAGATTGTTTTTGTTTTGAGTAACTTCATTTTTCGAAATGAGAACCAGAGATTCAAAGTGTTCATTTATTCCCAAGATCTTCATTTTGTATAGTAAACTAACTTTTTCTTCATGTTCTTTCTAAAACTTCAAAAATTCTAAATTGGTTACCATCGCTTGATCAATTCTAAACTTTCGGATCTTTACAACTATTTCAGTTTCGCTTCTTCCCCTTCCATTTGTTTTTCCTCACTCTGACTACGGTATCAAAAAGGTTTAACCCATCTGAGGAGAGTTACCAAACAGTAGGATAGCCCTCACAAATCATAAAATAGCCTCCTGTCTAGAACATTTATTTCGGTTGCTTTGGGAGTATTCGGCGAAAACAAGGATTAAAATTAGAGCCCGCGAGAAGAACGAACACCATTCCAAAAGAAAAAGGAAGAAATAGATAATTCATTCTTGTAAACAAAAAACTATCTAACACCCGACAACAGCGATGGCTGGAAAACGGGAAGAATTTCGACTCAGAGGGCTCCTTTTCACTCGGTTTTCCTCGCCCCTTTTCATCATCAGCGAGACTTGTAGTAGACCCATATTCACGAAGCCGGTTACCGCCAGAAGAAGCAGAAGGAAAACTTGCACAAAAAAGAACATAGCCGCAGATGGGGGTTCAATTCATCAATTAGATCTCTGCCACAATTCTCTTCTCCGTTTGGCGGACAAAAAAGTTTTTTTCCACATTTTCAAATAACCGCGAAAAAATGGAACCGCTGAAAATAATGCGACGTTGCAAAAGTTGGCGGTAGGTTCTACTTTTCTTCTTCCAGTCTGCTTTTGCATGTGCCGAATGGTGTTGAAAACTAGGAAAAAAACTAGCACTAAATGGGAAGCCCGGGAAAGAAAGCGAGTCTTTGCATTCGAAGAGGAATGCTGTGATGGCGGAAGGAGTTCACCATGAATTCCTGATCACAGTCTCTGAAACGTTTTCGAGTCCCTCACTGATCTACGTTCCTCTCGCCTCCACTGTCATTTCGCTCGCTCGCTTTCCCTTATTTGTCGTTTCCTGTTCTGTGTTGTGCTCATCGTGAAAGAGACATGGTTTGGAGTCTTAAAGTTTTTCACTGAGTTTTTCACTATTGGAAAGTGGGCATAGAACGACTCACAAGCCAGTTGCAAATTTATACTTTATGAGTTCCGGATATCCATAACTGTTTCCTGAACTTTGTTGGTATGTCCTAATGAGAGATAATAAACATAGAAAACCAGGAAACCTGTATTCTCGGTTGTCGGGCTGCAATTTTTGGTCGGAAGTTGAGGGGGGTTCAGCTTTTGGTCGGACCTTAGTCGACTTTAGCTCGGAAGTTGAGAGACAAAATCTGAACGAAAAATCTGGACTTTTGAATGTGGTGGGTGGCTATTTGTGGAAAATTTCAAGAGTACACTTCTTGGAGCAAACTACCTGATTTCTAGAAGTTTGCGAAAAATGCAATAAAGCACATTCGAAAGCCCAGATGTTGTTCTAAATATGATTTTTTCGGAAACTTTCAGAGTCTGCCTAAAACGGGTTTGCTTGCGAAAAACACACACAAAGACTATCTTCAACAGTGATCAAGTAATGTATCTCCACGAACAACTTGGTCGATTGAACTCAGAGCGGACCGAACCGATTTTAAGAGAGCAACTTTTGCGATGATAGTTTCCACGTGGGAATCTGATACTTTGATACTCCTAGCACAGCAAAAGATAATACATGTTGTTCGGCCCTACGTCAGCGGACAAGAGAGTCCTCTTATCTTTTCGGGTGATTTTCAAAAAAAGTCGAGATTCGTCATATCATAATTTTCTATTGTACCTTCACAAAATGCAAACGGACAGAAGGTCAGTTTTGGGGAAAGAACTAACCAATCTGATGTCATATTCTGAGCACAATTAATCAGCGAAAAACCTAATCAAGAGTCTAAAAATATAGAAGTAGGCCACATGTACTGATTGGTTTTGAGTAAATAAGAAATAAGGTAGCTGAGTGATAATTCATTTCTGTCTTTTTCCCCCAAGCTGCAGAATTTCTAGCCGATGAGCAAAACTTTCACTGATCTTTACTTCAAAGTCAGAATCCTGTCAACCCATTTGACAGTTTGACTACGTCAGCACCATGTGTCAATGATCAGCTGAATTCAAATTTCAATTTACTTTCACTCCTTCCATCAAACCTTGTTCGATGAGCCTCTTCTCTTGACAGGAATGAAAAAAGAGATAGGAGTGGTTGAAAAAAATCAAACGGATGTGAGAAGGCTCATTCAATTTTCACATGTTTCCCATATTTGATCAATAAATGCGAGATAACCATTAGTAACCAAACCACTTGTTGCGAGAGAAAATCTGATAGAATTTTTTGCGCTGATAGAATAATAGAATTATTAACTGCTAGAGGTTTTCATGCAATTCGATTGGAGTGCTGGAACAAAAGTGCATTTGAGTCATTGAATTTGTAATAGTACTTCAGGACTAGATTTGGATTTGGAAAAATCTTGAAGGAGAACTACGAGAAGAGTATTGTTGTTTAACACTTTCATCCAAATTTCGAAGCATCTCGGACTATATACTGTTCCGTAAAGAAGTTTTTCCCAGCGAAGTAACTATTATCAATGGCTTCTTCCGTCTCATTCTTGTTCTTGCTTCTTTTTCCCATATGTATTTTCCTATTCTCCTGTTGTTTTTTTTTGGTGTCAGAACACACAATTTTCACATAAACCGAATGGTGTCAAAAAATCGAAAATCTAAGGGTTCTTGAGGATTGCAAAATTGGCATCGTTTTCCTATATCCATTTTTCTTCTTTTTGTCGCATTCTCATTGTTGTTGCTTTCAAAATTTTCAAATTTTCGGATTCCAATTTACATAGGAAAATTGAGATTTTCATGTTTCCCAAATAAATCTTTGTCTACTCTTCCCGTCGATGTGCTCAAAAATCAGACTCACTCTGACTCCGTCGAGTTTATCTCTAATTGAGTTTGTGCACCTTTTCGGTGACAAGGGTACACTTGGTTTCTTAGATTTCAAATTCTCGCGCAAAATAAGTTTTTCCCAACTACTAGTAGACCACATCCTTATTTATTCTATATTCTTCTAGTTTCCTGTCTGCCCATCACCATCCAAATGTACTTCTCATTTAGTAGGGGTGGAGGGCTGCCCCCAGATTGGATGGGAAATTTCACATCGTCTGATTCATAGGCTCAAAAGATCATTGAAATTGAAACTATAAAAATAGTAGTCTGTCTGATCAGAGAAGAAAACAATAGATTTGTATTTGACTCCATTTCCCCTCCATCAAAACAGAACGAACAATTCTACTGAACCATATGAGAGTTTTCGAGATTCCTCTGATTTTCCTTCTTCTGTTGGTCCTTTTTCCTTTCATCCTATTAGAAAACGAGCGTTGCTTAGAAATTCATGATATATGTGTTGCCCGGACTTGAGTGTCTCTGCTCTTCCTTTTTCAAAAGTCTATCCAAAAAACTTTCTGTAGTCCTTGATAACTCCAACATCATTTCCTTATTTGTCTAATTTCCGGTTATGTTTTCATCTTCACCCGTTGTGTTTTACTTTAGGATCTTGATACTCCCATATGTTCCTCTCGTTGTTTTCGTCGCCTTTCTGGGTTAGCTCTTGGGGGTCCACACCCTGTCTAGAGGGTTGATGATGAATTAAAATTCCAACAAACCCTAACAAATGTTGAGTCTGAGCTTCTTCTGAAAAAAGAACAAAAAAAAAAGAAGAGAGACCACGAGTCAAACCAAACATCTGTTGGAGTAAACGAGAGAAGACTCCTCGGAGGAATAAGGGGGAATCTCGAGGAAAGCGGAAAAACTGAAAACCAATTGAACATGAATGTAGAAACTTATCTGACGGAAGCCATAAGAGGAGAAAGGGATGAGACATAGAAAGCAAAAGAGCAATCTAGTACTCACACTCGCTTCTCTCTTGTTATGTTCATATAGAAAATAAGGATAATGAAAAGTGGAAATCCCCTACCTGGGTGTATTCACTATTCACACGCTTGAAGATTAGGAACAATGCTTTTGATTTTTATCCCAAAATGTGGGCATCATGTGATGTGGAAAGCAAAGTACTAAAGCCATTCCAAACGTCACAAGTCCATGTTTTTCTAGACAACGAAAAACAGTACATCAAATTTCTGGAATTTCAAGTAACCCATTCCGCCGACTCTTCTCAACACGCTCTTCCTTTTCCTGAACATTCGCCAGAGTTCAACACAGAGAGCCATAAAAGCGGTCTGTTGTCACTCGATCTGCACTTCCTCTTTAATCATACTTAATTTGCTTACAACTTTATTCCCCCCGCCAGTCTCCGCTTCTCCACAAAAAACTTCCAAAATCATATGATTTTATGTTCTCGGAAACCTAATTCTTTCTTTTTCCCATGTTTTCTGTGTTTTCGTTAGGATAGTGTTGATGAATATGGATCAATGTATAGATGCTGACAATCGGGATAGGAAAAAACACAGCCAACTTGATTCTGAACATGAAGTTTCTCACGTTTTCTCTTCCGATTTTTCCTACTTTTTTCGCCTTCCATCATAAGTTTTTCTTTAGTGTTGTCCGCACAAATAGAGTTACTTGTTCCTTTAGAATATTTGACGCCAGTTCAATTTTTTGGACTTTTGGACGTAGATTAGAGGAGACTACAAACAGCGTTTTACGTTTTACGTTACTCCGAAGAAATGTGAATTTAATGGTGGTCAGAGAATATATGGAAAAGGGGGGACCATGCTGAGAATGTTGAAGTTTTCCTGATGAGGGAATACAGTAAGAAGTAGTTGCATTATGCCAACTGAGGCACCCAGTTTTCAAAACACAGAATCCAACCAAACAAAATCTCATTTCACTAACCAACCCCATTGGTCTACTATATTCTCGAGACAGATTGAAATGAGCATAAAAGATGTCATTCGCAGGCGACGTGGCGAACCACGCGGCTTGAATTTTTGCGCATTGCATCTTTCTCTCTCTTACTGATCGTGTTATTCTCATGATTCGATTCCGATTAGCTAAGAGCAATCTGGATTTCATTTGAAACACTGACACACCATTTTCATCTATTTGAAATATTGCGCTGCAGCTGATCTCTGTGAGCTGGGATTCTGAAGTGAATCCTTCAACATGTATCACTATGTCAGGTAATATCTAACAAGATATCATATATACCATACTTAGGAAGCAAACATATAGATGTATGAGATCAGTACCATTGAAAATATCAAATTTTGAAAGTATCAGATACCAAAGTCTCGATTCCAAGCTCACATTGGGTTTAACTTCAGGACTTTTGTTTTTTCCGAAGATTAGACATGAGTAACTAATAAGTTTTCATCCAAACTAAGCCTCAAGGATATCTCAAATCCTGCAAATCATGAGACTTTCATGAAGGATGACTTACAAGTTTGCAACTTCTTCTACCATACCAATAGAAAACCAGAAATCGCTTCAAAAACCAAATAAATCAGCAACACATCAATGCACAAAGTTCGCAAAGCTGCCTCTTGAAAAAGATTGCAAAAAAGGAGCAGTTTATCCTCCCGCTTACATGCCCTCAATTTGACCACTTGTTGTCGTATTGAAATTATTCCTCTCCTCTGACACTCTACCATCACTCAATCAGATTAGGTTTTGGACACATTGAAAATCCTCGGCTGATCCCACGGGCTCGCATTCCAAACCGAGAAATTTTTATTTCAAATTTTTTTCTTGGAAATTTGAGACTCCGTGTTTTCATATTCAGCTGATAACCATGTATCAAAGATTTCGGTGAGTTTTTGAACTTTCTTAGGTGTAGAAACCGTTTGTGTTCTGCTCAGCCAAATGTATCAGTTGAAACGTTTTGTTCGCGCACAACTTTACCAGTTTTTTCAAAAAAGCTAATTTGTCGTTAGTTTGGAAATAGCTGTCTCATTAGTGACGCTTCCTGCCAGACAGGCCAACAAAGAAGCCTAAACATTACATGTTCCATTTTGCAGTCAGTCTCATAGAACACTTATTATTTCTGGTGATGTATTCATTTCGAGTGAAGTAAGTGTTCAGTACGATTTCCCATATCCCTGAGAGTGAAAAACATCACAATACATCACAGAATAAGAAAAAAGAATATGAGCATGTATGTTGTCCAAAAAACAGACTAGCTGTAAAAAGGCTTTGAAGTGTTCATCATCATGCATCTTCATGATGAGTCAAGTCTGTGATTGAAAATCATCAAATTCAATTACTGTGAGATGCGACAAAAAGTTGAGAAGTCAGGGGCAACAAAAAAGACCTCGATCTCTTCCTCCTTCGCACCCCCCGATCTTCTTCACAATCCTTTTTTGTGCCCCCTCTTCAAAAAAGGGTTCGACGACGCGCTCATTCAATCATAAATCTTGTCGTGCTCGGTGAGCCCTCAGACAAAGACCACGAGAACTTTTCGAGAGGTCGCTTCTAAAATATTTCTCTAGTACAGTCATGTTCGCCACCAAAAAGTAAGTACATACTTTCCAGTAGAGAAATTCAGGTTCAAAAATCACTTTCCCTTCCTAAATTGACTAATCACTCTGCTCATCGAGGCTAAGTTTGTCGCCGTCGACACACACACATTCTCTTGTCTCCAGAAAGTGTACTCACCTGACTAGAAGAAGCAGAAGAGAAGGATGAACACATTCTTCTTTATAGATTCTTCCACTTCACTGATTCCTAGAAAAAACTATTTATGATGCGGAAAGTTGAGAGGTAACATCAAAGTTCACTCATTAGCAAGCACATAATCCTGACTATAGTAAAAGATTCCAATCAGTTCTAAGTAATATCCACCTGCTCTTGACCTAGTACTAAGAAAGTCACCTGCTTTGAAAAATTTCAAGTCCAACTCATTTCAACTCAACTTACGCGATTGTACTTTTTTTCTGGATGATGTTTTTCATGATCCAATGTCTACATTCAGAAGCATCCCATAAAATACTAAATCGCATAAAAACCGTAGGCGGCATTTGGTAAGGCGAAAGGCGCAAGTTTTATAGGTTTTTTGCCCTTTTCTAGGCACCCCTCTATATCAAGTCCAAGTTTTCCAACTCTTTGGGGACGGTCGGTCATTAGACATTTCGGGCCAGAGATGCTCCGTCAGAACTTTTTTCTCTTATTCTAACTTTTTTGTTCTATCTTTCTGGGAATGTAAGTATTTGGACTTGACAGGAGCTTGTCATTTCTCCATTTTTATCGCATCCACCCGAAATTCGCATCGAATTCCACTGAAAAATGTGTCACTTTCCATAACAGAATTTGTTGATGGTCTCTGTCTCAAGTCCTTGTTTTGTCTGTGATAATTCATAATGATATGAGTCACTAGGATTGGTGTGAGGGAAGGGAAGAACAATGAAAAAAACACTACAAACAAGCACTCTCTTGGGAGCAGCAGGTGATCTCATTCTCCTTTCTTCATTGCCATTATGATTCCATGAATATTTCAACAAACATGCATAGTCTACAAAATCTTTATTTCTTCCAAGCGTGGTTTCTTTTCTGAAGCCAACCTTGATTTTGAGCTCACCTTCTGCCCAAACAAAGTAAATACTAAAAAATTAAAAACAGTTTTCATGTGCAATCTCCAGTTCTAGTAAAATTCCTTCACTTCAACTTCCTGACCCTTTTTGATTTCTTAGCTTCCGCTTCTCGAGCAAAAATCGTGTGGCTCCGGAATTCCCACGATACAAAATTTTGGACTGCTTCCCTCCTTACGTACGTAATAGTCTAGTTTTAGAATCCCACATAGTTTTTTGCTCGTCTCAAAAGATAAAAGAAGGAACTCAAAAATTATTTATTCTCCTGAGTCAGAGAGCCAAAAAAACATATTTAAAAAGGGCGAAGAATGCGGAAAAAGTTTCATTCAGTTCCGTTATAATGAATGATTCTCATGAGATTTTCGGTTCCTCATGCTCTTCGTTTTTGCCACCACTTTTTTCGAAGACATTCTTTTTCCAACATATTCAGTCTTTGTGAGCCTTTTCTCGTAACAAACAGCAAACCAAGTTCGAGATACTCCTTTTCTCTGAAACTTCCGGAACTTCTCCCCCACGCATTCTGAAAAGAAGAATTTGTGATCAGTTTGTCAAAACAACGACGCCAAGTTCTTCTGAATATCATTAGACTCGTCTACATATTCATAACTCGCCTGTCTTTTTTGCGCTTTCCTTCATGATCAACACACGTAGAGGCCGTTATATTCCATTAAGTACTAATGACAAAGACAGGTGATTGTATAGTGCATTCAGTCCGTTGTGGATTCTGTTTGTGAAGAGTCATAGTGTCAGACATGTGAAGAGAAAATGAAGACGAAGAAAACAGATTTTCTTTCACACCACCCAAATCTAAATCTCTTGTTCATGTTTGTGGCTATCATTGTATTTTCGTTTTTCCTCATTTCAGCAATCAAATTGCCATGGTGATTCCCAGCACCAGAAAGGGACATGCTGGATCTCGTGACAATTTCGCCAATTCGAACCATCATGGAGACGAGGTGAGCGGCACTTTTTTGAGCTGAATAGAAGAATAGTGCGAATAGAATAATAGAGTCGAACTAAAGATGAACCCGTATTTCTGAGTAGGCGAAACGTGCTTGCTGGCCTCACAATAGAGAAGCCCCGCTCAACTCGATTAGGAAACAAAGAGCTCGCGCCCTCGCATCGCGGGACAAAAGATTCCTTATTTTTTCAGATTGTGCATCGCCTACACAATGGGAGACGTTCAGAGGTGGAAGAGCCCAAACCGGACCTTGTTTCGGGGGCCGGTGATACGGTGATCAAGTTGAACATTGGAGGAACGTCGTTCAGGATCCGAGTGGCTAGTATATTCGCGAGGTCGGCAGATGAGAAGTTGTCAGCGTTTGCGCAGTTGAATCATGAGCAGAGACTTCAGGCCTGTGATGCATTCCTCATGGTTGGTGGGAGTTAAGGGTTTTTCAGATCCCTTCGAATTTTACTATTTTATGTAACAAGAGAGAGTAACCATTATACTTCAGTACGCGATGAGAATCATAGGAATCAGAAAATTTTGAAACGTATTTTCGTGTCCTGACAAACTGCAGTGAACCTTCAAAAGCAAATAACTCGACTTCTGAAAGTCGGCGCCAGATTTTGAAAACTTTATTACACAAGCTTCACAACTACCTCTTTTCAATGATAACCATCACATACCTAACTATTCTTTCCGTTCTTATGTGATACCTAGAGCTGGGCTAGAGTCCACATGAAACCACCATGAAGTCATATTCACGAGAAGGAAAGTTCATTTTAAGACTACTATCATATCACAACAATAGTGCAACATTCCCCGGAACTCATCTTTAATTCCAATTCTTTGTGCGTTCTCCATACTGTGATCTCTATTTACAGCCCCAGGAAGAATACTACTTCGAAAGGTCCGCCATACTTTTCGACTCCATCTTCAAATACTACATATCCGGCCAACTGCACAGACCGCTTGACGTGTGCCCATCAGAGTTCTCCACAGAACTGACCTACTGGAAAATCAACGACGGACTCATGTCCAACTGCTGTTGGAGGGGATACAATATGTTAGTTTAATGGTGCAGGAAAGAAAAGTTCCAGAGGTTTATTGCTGATATATCTGTTAAAAGCTGTTTTTAGCACAAACAAAAAGAAAAATGTCAAAAAAGAAGAGGATGAAAAGTGAGTTTCCTAGAGAGCTGCAAAGTTTGCCTTACTCTTACCCATTCCAGCAGCTTCATTTTTTCCATTCACATGTACACCCATTAGAAGTGGATTTCTTTTTTTTTTCAAATTGTTTTTCTCACGGTTTTTTTCTTATTTTCTCCATTCCAACAAATATTTAATCAAGTCTCAACCATTAATTGATTACCCATGTTTGAAACATTGATGTGATTTATTGTGCACTGAAAGGTTGAACTTTTGATTTTTCATATTTTAACTTTCAGGAGCGCCTCACTCGAGGAACTCGTGGCACCCAAAGAGAAAAAGGTGAGTAGAAAAAAAATAAATGAGAAATCTGATCTCGCAATTTTTTTTGCATTTCCTCAGGATTACAAGCATAATTTATGAATGCGTCCTTTTTTCAGATTGAGCTGCACGATCGCTCGATGCGGTCACGGATTCATCAGTTCTGCGAGGGAGACGGGTCTTTGTTCTCAACATTGTTCACTTTCGGAAGTATCACTTTTGTGCTTATCAGCGTTATCGGATTGGTCTTGGGATCGATTCATGAGTTGCAGGTTAGAGCGTGGACGGAAGGGGAAAGTGCAGGAGTACTTTGAGCAATTATCCAGAAATTGTGTGGACTTTTGCAAATTTTACTACAAAATTTTACTACAAATGTACAACATTATCTACTACGAAGTTGCTATGAGAAGAAATATTTTCTTCAAAAACAAAAATTCAAAATTTCACATTAGAAGATAACTCTGAAAATCTTATTTTTAAACACATTGAACCAGTGTAATAATAATTTATTGATTCAGGACTATCAGTCACTTATAAAATCAATGTGTTACAAATAAAAATAAGAGTTAGAAATTATGATGGTTTAAAAATAAGAAAGAAGATAAGTTAACATGACTTAAATTAGTTTTAAAAGAAATGGATGAAATCAAGGGGGGGGG
>LR545753.1:103622-210306 GCA_900536305.3 Caenorhabditis sp. 40 LS-2015 | reverse complement strand
AAAATAAAAAAATATAATTGATTTAAAAAAAAAAGGGAAAAAAGGGGGGGGGGGGGGGGGGAAACGGTATTGGGAAGCGAGTTCCAGCTAGATATACCAGTAGTCGAAATTCTGACCAGTTGCGTTCGCAAATGATAAATTTCAATTAGAAAAATACTACTTATATAAGCCTGGAGGTCTAGTAACAGGTTGATGACCAGCTCTTTAAATCTGTCAGTGTCTTAGCGCCAGGCAGGGCTCATCATGATCTACACACCATTCGAGTACCCGACTCAATAATTATATTACTTCTGACAAATATATATGTACATATGATATTGTTCACAAATACGATATACACTTAACTAATGAACAAAATCAGTGAAATTGTGTTTCAGGTGCCCATCTACAAAAAAGGCGGAAAATCGGAGAGAATCAGCAACTGGACAATCGGTAAGTCCTCACTAACAGCCTCCCCCTCCTCAAATCTTCCTTCCTTGGTTCAACACTATCTCTATCATTTCGGTAGACTCAACCCCTAGTACCAATTCTTTCAGCCGATCCAAACGGAACTGACACATCAGGTGGTTTATCGTTTCCAATTTACCTATTATTTATCATCTCTTTCATTTTTATCCCTCCCGAAAACTGACTTGAATTCCTAATCGAGTGCTTATCTGTTACGTCGTTGATGAGTATGCCAAAGTTGTCTTCGGAGAGAAAGTTTTGATTTTCAACACTCCTTCTTGTAACGACAAGTCCAAAAAAACCACATTGCAAAGTTTCGGTACCTTCTATGTTTGCGTCTGTGATCGACAACCCCTTTCCTTTCTAAATCACACTTCAAGTTTCCTATTATTTTCCACTTCTACGCTTGAAACTGATTACGTTGCTGTGCAAGTCGTTCGATACCTGATTATCAATTACAGTCCTTTTTTGAGTCACTGCAAGTTACTTATGGCTGTGCAAACTAAAAATGAATCACAGCACACCTCTGTTTGATACTAACTAACCATGCACTTTTTCAGTGGAAAATGAGAATGTTATCTGGGAGCCACATCCGATTTTCGGATACGTTGAGACCATCTGCATTATATGGTTCACCGTGGAGTTTATTGTTCGTCTAGCAGTCACTCCCAACAGGTAAGCCAATACGAAAAGGTGAATTAAATTCTGACATTTTCCAGATTCCAATTCCTGGTGGGAATTATGAATATTGTTGATATGATCGCTATCATTCCATTTTATCTCGAGTTGGGACTCGCATTATTCGGAATTGATGTAGCTAGTCTCAGTGACATCAAAGGAGCCCTTCTGGTGGTCAGAGTACTCCGTGTTCTTCGTGTTGTCAGAATCCTGAAACTCGGACGTTACTCATCTGGAATGCGTACTTTCGCATTGACGCTGAAAAGTTCCGCTCGCCAGTTGGGAATGATGGGAATGGTTCTTTCGACTGGAGTCGTTTTCTTCTCCACTCTTCTCTATTTCGTTGAAAAGGATGAGAAGGATACTCCATTCACTTCCATCCCAGCTGCGTTCTGGTGGGCAATTGTCACAATGACTACTGTGGGATACGGTGACTATGTCCCAGTGACAGTCCGTAAGTGATATCAGTTCAGCTAGAGAATTTGTCAACATACCTTTGTTGATAGATTTCACAATAAAAACTAATTTTCAGCTGGGAAGTTGATCGCAAGTGGTGCAATTATCAGTGGCGTATTGGTGCTTGCTCTTCCTATCACTATTATTGTCGATAACTTCATGAAAGTATCTGGAAAGTGAGTCAATTTCAGTATTTGGGCCATTAACAAAACTTATAGCCATGAGTAGTGAATAACCCGCACAGTTAGAAACTAAAAAAAAACCAATCAACTATCCAGTTAATCACTCATCCTCCTTTTCAGTATTGACAGTCAAGAGTAAAAGTGTATATCCTACTATAATAATATTGTTAAACCTGTTTGTACGTTTCGCTCGATACACAAACAAACACAAAACTCAATCAGCGTAAGTGGACCATCGATGGATATTTCTCTCGTTTCTTCTTCTTTCTTTGCCTATCCAAAGCACAACAATAACCCCGTCAAAAATCACTTTTCTTTCGCTTCGGGCACCTTATTAGCGGCTCTCTTTTTACCCATCGACTAGTTCATGTACACTCTATCGCACGGCTTTGTTTTTAAATTTTCTTTCAAAGTTTACAAAAGCCATATCGTCCTACTCACACCACCACACAAACTCCTCCCGTCTGGAATATGATCAGAATGTCTCTTGATTCAATGCTTTTGGGATAATGATTATCTGATTATCTTCCAGCAACGCTTCTTTCTTTTCTTCATTTATATTGTCCCAAGTTTCTGTCTGCTCTCAGGGGTTATGTTAATTGGAAAATCTGATTTTCAGTGTGAATGCCAACATCTTCTCATCTGCAAATCAACGACCTATCGATGTCGCCGATTAATCCCAAAATGCACAATTTACAATTGCGGTTCCATGTTTTCCGATAATTTAACAATATTCTATACACATTCTTCGAAATAATAATAATTCTACCTGCATGACCACACTTCTCTAGAAAAACACCATTGACTTGAAACATTTCGTAACTCTCTAAAAATTTCTCTTTGATGCAATGTTCACTCTGTCTCTGTAGCAACGGTTACATCTCCTTATGTAAGAACTGATTTTCTTTCTGGAATCATTTTCTTTTTTCCTCCTTCATTTTCTGGCCCCACAATAACTACACCTGAATAAAAACAAGCAAAAAATTTGAGAAGATTGACTCCAACTTTCGAGTGTTCACAACGCGACATTCTTCGGGATATCCCTCGAAAGAGGAACGCACCAAAGATGAAAAAACATGTGACTAGAAATTTATCCACAATATGTTAGTCACCCCCATGAAAAACTCCATACTTACTTTTCGCCCCTTCACCTATTTTCTTCCCTCCTAGCGCTAAACATTAAAAAAAGCAGCAGCGAGCAAGCAGTGCGCGACGGGAGCCCCCGCGCTGTAATGCAAACATACGAAGAAAAGATAACGAGTTGAGTTGAGTCGATGGATTTCGAGGCTTTACCTACTTGAAGTTTTCCCGGGATTACTCTCTTCTACACGTTGTGTCTTTCTCTCCATCTCTATTGCCGCCACAGGGGATACCGAAACTTTTTGGGGAAGAAACGGCAGAGGAGATTTTTCAGGGTTGCAAAACGTGAGGTAACGAAGACAGAAATGGGCTGTGAAAAACTGATAATTGGATGGTTGCCATCTGCACTTTATGAGACTTTTGACGTGCTGATTTTTTGATTGCCATCAGTTTAGACTATCTTCCACTTCAAATCTGTGCTCTACTTTGAAAGCTACGGTTCAAATCTGAATACTTTGAAATTCCGGAGAGCCGAATTATCTGAGTTTATCTTCCCTAAGTTTCCCTCTCGATCAAACAAAATTGTATTACTAGTTTTTCGATCCACGGAAAAACTTCCGATTGTTAAGATAAGATAATTGACAATGCTTCTTTTCTTCTCCCCACCACTCTCTCCATCCCCCAGGTTTGCTCATCGTTTTCAATGGTGGGTGGTTTTGGAGAAAGAGAGCAAAAAAAGAAACGAAGAGAGAGAAAATATCTGGGGAAGGCTCTTCAAGCAAAAGTGCGCGGCACTACTGTCTGTCTCGGCGTGGTGGATCTCTCCGATCCGCGTGCTCTCTTTTCCACAGATCGGCTCACGTACAGGTATCCGCCCACGTCGTGGAAACACTATTAGACCCAACCCACCGCCGGGCGCTTCATCTGCCGATCAGTTTGACAGTCGTCTGACTCCATCATCGTACCGCAGTTTTCAATTTTCATTGTTCCGTCAACATGGGTGAAGAAGTAAGTAATTGTTATTTTGTCTGAAATTCTTATCATATGTTCTATTACCTCCCATGCAGGCTATGTATCGAGTGTAATGCAAAGTTGAAGTTGAGAATTTTACTGTAAGGCATTAGATTTTCTACTTTAGCAGATCTTCAATTTTTCCAATACATTCATCCCTTCACTAAACTTATTGACAAGTAGGATTTTTTCTGAGTGATAATCTTGCAACTTTTTTTCATCTTAAGTTAATATCATCTATTATCGTTTGGAAATTTTAAGCGTTCCTCTTGTCTGAAGCCGTAGAAACTGAAATTTTGCTTTAACCTACTTGACCCGAGGGATGAAACTTCTAAGAAAGTAAGAACGTAAGGATTGTGCAATGTTTGCTCGGATGCGTTTTTTGAGCCTGCGAAGCACTTCAAATCCATCTCTTGTTGTCTTTGCAAGAGGAGAGGGAGAGAGTGAAGATAAAGAATAATTTGTCGGAGCACCGAGAAAAACCAAGAAAACCGAGAAACTGTGATCCGAACGGTAGCATGGGAGGTAGAACAAATAGTTTGACAGTTTGTCGTCTAGAATAATATTGAACCGTGTGACGCCATTTGTACATATTTCAGGATTGGTCCGAGTCTCAACAACAGCCACGCAAGAGATGGACTCTCGAGCAGCTCAAGGGTGGAAACACCTTCCTCTCCCAGCAATCTGGAACCAACAAATTCGAGACACAAAAGGGAATGACCGCTGTGGGTATGCCAAGATGGAACATCACCAAGGATAAGAAGCAAGGATACATCGCTCCAGATCAGCGATCTGAGAATGTTCTCCGTGTTCAATGCGGAACCAATCAATACGCTTCCCAGAAGGGAGAGACTCCAATCGGAGCTTCCCGCTTCCAGGTCCCAAAGATCTCTTACAAGAAGGAATGGGAGACCATTCTTGACAAGGAGGGAGAGAAGCTCATTCCAAAGCAAGCCGGAGACTACGGACTTGCTTCCCAAGCCGGAGAGGTTAGCATGGGAGGACACAGAAACCAGGTCGCCCTCATCCGCGGACGTCTTCCACACGATCGTCGTACTCACGGAGTCCTTTGCTTCCAGAACGGTAAACTAAACAAAAGTGACACTTTTCCCAATACGGAAATTTATAGGAACCAACTTGTTCGCCTCCCAAACCGGAATGTCCGCTCCTCCAGGTCTTGGAGCCGTCCGTCAGGCCACCCAGAAGATCGAGGGACTTGAGCTCGGAGAAGATGTTCTTAGACGAGGAACCGAGTTCACTCCATGGTACTCTGGACAGAACAAGTTCGCCACCCAAGCCGGATCTGGAGGTTTCCTCAAGGTCCGTGACGTTCTTCCACACACCGTCGGAGGAAAGGACATCGAAGAGGAGCTCAAGCAAAAGTCCGAGGGAATCGTTCCACTTCAATCTGGAACCAACAAGTTGGCTTCTCAACGCGGAATGACCGGATTCGGAACTCCAAGAAACACCATGCTCCGAGCTGGATGGAAGAAGGAATGGTTAGTCAATGTGGTCTGAGTAGCTCAATGAACTGTCATATTTCAGGATCGAGGATTACGAGGCCGCTCTCAAGGAGTGGGAAGAGACCAAGCCACCAGGCAGCGCTTCTTCTGTCGACCCATTCGGTCACTACAAGAAGAAGTTCGAGGAGCGCGAGTCGTCCCGCCAATCGGAGATCGACGCTCAGTCTGTCAAGGCTAGCGATCCAGTCGAGCCAGAGCCAGAAGAGGAGGAAGAGGAGGAGGAAGAGGAGAAGGTATTGAGAATCGAGACTATTGCAATGATCATAATCGTTTTTATTATCAGGTTGAGGAGCCAGTCAAGGAAGAGGAGGAAGAAGAGGAGGAGGAAGAGGAAGAGGTGGAAGAGGAGGAGGAGCTCGAGGTATGATCTGAAAATTTTCGACTAGAATCAAATAATTAATTTTTCAGGAGGAAGAGGAGGAAGAGGAGGAGGAAGACGAGTAGATTCCCCTAACTGCTGCCAACCACATGAAACTTCACATCTGACTGCTGCTAACGACGGAATAAACGATAAATTGAATCAATTCTAACATCCCCCCACCATCGCCCCCAAATCTAACTTTTGTTCTTTTTTTTCTTCATTGTCTTTTCTCATTCTATTGTAATTGGTTTTTGAAACAAATACATAGTTAGTCAAAAAAACAACGTTATCTTCTCTTCAATTCATTTTTTTTGCTCTAACAAATGTTGCTGTCTGTCTTTTTCTGATGTATAGCTGCCAAACTTCCAATATCAAATCGATTCTTTCTGAATAAATGATTTTTGTAATTGAATTCTCGTTTTTTGGGGTTGTCGCAGTAGAAAATTCTGTCAATGCGTCTTCTAACAAGCATCAATCAGCTGGTTGCGTTGAACTTTTTCGCATAGTTTGATCTGACTTAAAATCGACCCTGCAGGTTTCATTCTAACATGGAAGCCAGCTGTACGCTCATTAATTCGACTAATGATTTCATAAACACCGTAGACAAAACTAGGAAAACTAATTCAACCCAACCCGCCGAACAGTCTTGTAAGAAATTGACATTCGGAACTGCGATCCTGAAATTCGGTGTTGAAATACTTGCTATCCCTTTTTTCAAGACCCGAAAATCCACACAAATTCTCTTTCCCGCTGATATCTGAAACCAAAATAGAACATCTCAAATCCAGTTACTAGAAACAAACAAAAGGGAGATTTCTCGCGAGTTGTTCTTTATTACACGCGCATCGCCGACAAGACCTGATTTCACAAAAATTGCTGCAAATACGAAAATCGAAACAAGACTGATGACAGGTGGACGGAAACCGGGGACAACGAAGGAATGTTACAAATGCACAACTCTCTTGACTAGACAACGTCGAATCACAAGATTTGGTGGTGGTTGGTTTTTTGGAATTATTGCAATGGGTCTTTTTGAGATCAGCTTGACTAGCTGAAGTCGAGAAGAACATTCAAGTTGAAAAGTGAAAATAAATAAGACTAGCCTATGACTAAACTTCAAAAATTTTTGGTTGATTGAGTGAGGACTGGAAAAGGGGGAATGAAAGCAAAAGGCAGATCAGAAAAACATATCTAGAGCAAACAAAGCGATCAAGAATTATTAGAGCAGAGTTATTAGGTTTACAACAGTATTAGAGGTGAAAAATCTAGAAAGTGAAGTTAACCTAGACAAAGTACACATTTGGGGAAAATTTTTTGGCCATTGCTTTGGTGGATGAACTGAAAGTGACGGTAAGCGGATATCATACAATATTGCAACGCAGAGTATGGATATAAAAAATCATAGCACAGCTGAAACTCAAGCATAAATTAAGGCCGGAAAGTGATGACGCTTGTCTGAAAAACCGGACATATGGGGCACGAAAAAAAAATCTAGGAAGACAATTACATTACAAAGCGAGAAAGGGACAGTGCTGGTTTTATAGTTTTCAAATTGGGCCATATCTCATCGTTTCGTCGACTGTCGATTCTTTCCGGTACCCCGCATCATGTCATATGTCGCGAGGCTTGTTCAAGTCGCGGAGGTTGGTCAAGAATTTGTCGGGAGTGATGATGCGGTCAGAACCGATGATCACTTCCCATGGCTTCCGAGCGGCAGTCACTTCATATGCGGCTCTCATTTCCGAGAAGGTAACACCTCCGATGATGTAGATGATGAGTCGCGGACCACTACGGTAGTTGGACTGTTGTCCGCGCTCTTTGTGCCATTGCCCGTAACGAGCCGAAGCTGGTGCTCTAAAAACTCATAGTTCAGAATATGAAAATGACAACATTTGCAAAAACGTTTTTGAACACATAGAATAACTTTAACATCTTCCAATCGATTGATGTTTGAGACGTATCAAAAAACCGACGTTCAACTTTCTTATGTTCCTCACCTGTATCCCTGGTTGACTTGTCTTCCAGCAAGGAATGGGAAGTGCTTGGTATCCAAACGCTCGTCGATAGCATCCTCAATAATATCCTTGATCACTGGAACCCATCGGGATGATTGGTAGACTTGCTCGTGTGGGCGCTCCTTCTTAGTCGGAGTCCAGGTTTTCTTGCGACCGGTCTAAAACCGAGACAGTGTTAAATTTGACTTTTTAAAATTTTGCTCTTCGACTTACATCAGTTACAATGTTCAATCCCAAATAAGCAGCATTGGTGATGGTCTCTTTATCAGCCATTGAGATATTGGCATGTTGCAACAACTTGTTGAGATTCTCATCGGTGATTCCATTCTTAGAAATTATGTACAAGAGGATTAGTCGCAGACGGTCTTCACATCTGACAGCTGGATCGATCAACAGTGGAACCATCAACTTCATGGCATCTCGCACACGCTCTCCTTCAGCATCTGATCCGGTACTCAGGTCTTGCTCAACCTTGCACAACTTGTCAACACCTTGTTGATATTGCTTCATGCACTCTTCGGCAAGACTGATGTGGGTGCTGAATTTGTTCAACTCCTTCTTGTGCTGTGGCATCTTCTTGATGAGCATGGACAGATCTTTGATTGATTTGGAATCCATGTTTCCCTTGTTCCCCTTGCTCTCACTGAACTTCTTCAGGTTCTTCGTCACCTCTTGAGAGACAACGGCAATGTGTCGATGCCGCATTTCCACCCACAATTCGTCGTTCTCATCGAGCAACACCTGCAAGCAAAGTTGTCAATTGAAGCGTATTGCTCAACATGACCCTACGCGCGCCCCTCTCTGACATACTATAATTGCCAGTTTCCTGGACAACAATTCTCTTACCTCCTTCTCCAAATTCTCGCTTCCTCCTGTCTCGTATTTGTAGACGTCATTTTCGATGCCCAGCAGATCGTAGCACATTGCTTGGAGGGTGAGCTCGTGGAGCAGTGGTGTGATTGCGTCGTATCCTCTGTCAATGATGATGAGCTGACTGCGTGCCTTGTCGGCTCCCTCTCCCATCGATGGATCGTCAGCCTTGTAGGCGTCGAGCTTCTGCTCAACGAGATGTCCGAGCTCCACATTTCTCTCGAAGTCGGCGCGATATCTAAACTGCATAATGTTATTCTGAATCAGTATCCAAAAAAACTCACCTCAAAGATGGGTACTCTCCAAGTGTAGCACAAACGGTTGCGATCTGCTCAGCGATTCTCTCGAGGTTTGATGTTAGTCCACCTTGCTTTTGGGCATTGTAATAAAGAAAAAACGTGTCTGGAGAATCCAAATTGAACACCTGAATTCATTACTATTGTTCTGATTCCTCATTGGGCACCCTTACTTGGCTCTCATATGGAGTGAATGCAATGTTAATCTCTTTCAAAGTTTTGATGAATCTTGCTGCTGCACTTTTGGACAGCGTAGAGAACAACTGATCCGAGCACGCTTCCGTGAAGAACACATGAGCACATTTGTACTGATTCCGCATACAATAGTCTTGGATCAACTTGTCCACCTAGAGAGAAGAAGAAATGCATGAGAGATTTATGGGCGAGATTAAGACTCACAGATTCGGCTGTGGGTGCAATAAGATAAATGGCTTCGAGTGTCGGCAGAGGCTCTCTCCTTTTGTTCAAATCTTCGACAATAGTGATTCCCTCTGAATAGAAAAATTGGAATTTGATGTTCTAAACGAAAACATACCCTCCATGATATTATGCATTTTACAACAAGAAGAGAGCATTCGCATAGCCAGAGTGTCGACGACGAGGACGTTCCAGGCACTCCGGCTGTCGCCCTTTTTCAGAGGACGGATTACATCGTTGAGCAGTTCTGGAATTTTCAGATTTTCAGAATGATGAGAAACACTTTATCAACTTACTATGCCCAACGATTTGTTTGAGTGACATCACTCAAGAAACTGCTGTTGGTGGACTCACGGTTTACCTGCAAGCAAAATTAGATTGGGTGTGGAGCTGGAGTGGAACGGAGACTGAAGAATGGAGAGAAGGAGGAGACATGGAAAATGAAGGGAATTTAGGGTGAGTGTTGCAAGAAGAGTGGTCCATAAAACAAGCAGTAGAGAGACCATCTGCTCCATTCAGGTTGAGAGCATACATAGTCTTTGGTGGGAGGTCTTAAGACACACATACATACTCTCGCCTTCTTCTCCCTTCATGGCGGAGAGGGAAAACGGCAGCAATTCTAAACTACAAAGAGATGGATGATGCGAAGAGATAGAGATGGGCAATTTGTATGTCTTTTTCTCATATGTGTATTGGGAGTGATTCAGGAATGGACAGTGAGGAGCACATCGAAAATCAATAGAAAAAAGAGAGGGAGATTTTTGGGGAGAGAGAGCAAGAATTTCCAAGAAGGCTTGTGTGCCAAAAAGGCTTTTCAGAAGTAGTGTAGAGTGTCGCAATTTCGGCTCTGGACAGAGGAAGGTCGAGCTGAGAAAACGCGGCAAGATGAGAGAGGAGAGAAGAGATGATGCATGCGCTTCTTCTTATTTTTTTCTTCGTTTTCTTTTTTCTCGCTTTTTTTTCTTGCTATATTTTGTTAGGATGAGTTTCTCAACTTCGTACTTTTCGGAATTCGAGAAAATTAGATAAAGAAATTTCTGGTTTTTTTTTGGAACGAACTCAGATTTTTTGGGACCTTCTAGTATTTAACCAGTGTGAGTATCAGTATAAAACCGTTCTCGAGACACACATTTTTTTTTCTCGAAAACTGGGAAACCTAGAAAAATAGAAAAATCGTGTTGATATGAAAGAGAAAAACTGGGTGGAAAAAAACCAGTGATAAGAACAACAATAAACAGATACAATGCAACACTACGGATTAGAATCTGCAAACACCGCGAACTGTACTGCGTATAATACGTAGTGACTGACGACACAAACGGTTTCCCTCCGGGGCAAGGTTGCGAGGGCTTACTTGGACGGACGGGGTCACCGGATTAGCCTTCCCCCCTCGCCATCTGCATTGTGAGGCAATTTGGTGCAGGTGCTAATGGGCCGAGAGGATCAGATATAGAGGGTAGGATGTTTTTAGAGACCAATTATGTTACTGGACACTATCTATCCTTTTCAATCACAAAAAATGTCAGAATGGAGCAACAGACAAAAAAAAACTGTGCTCACACTCACTCACTGCTATTGTGACTTTTTGGAATGTTCATTGATGACTCAGCCAACAAAAAAGCGACACTTTCGCTTACACAAACACAATTGGTTCCAAACCGAATATTGCGAAATAATGCCCGCTTTTGCTGTTGATCGGTCGACTGTCTCTTTTTCCGCGAAGAGAAATGCATCATTTTGGAAAAATATATATGAAAATCGGAAACTAGGATACCCCGATTCGGAGTTTTTTTTAAGGAAGCTCAACGGCTCATTGAATTTGAAATGATGGCTGGGAGGGACTGGAGACGGAGCTCGGAAGGGCAGAATCTCGTATTTTGGAGGAATACATTGGGAGGGGAAAAAGAACAACAACAATATCATCCAGAGAGAGAAAGAGAAAGAGGAAAGAAGAGAGACAAAGAGTCGGTTTGTGACAATGACGGATGCCATTCATGTAGATCTGGTTATGAAACAAAAGAGGATGAGAGAGAAGACCAGAAGGAGAATCTGGAAACTGGGAAACTTCAAAAATCGTATTTGAAGACTGTCAGTTTCAGATTCAGAAGGTGGAGAAGCCACTGTGCAGATATTTTTTCTTATTCTCAAAAAGGAAATCGTGAAAAATTGTTGGCAAAAAAAGCATTCTTACCAAATCAAACTGAGACGAATTCCAAAATCCAATTGTATAAACTTGTAATTCCGAGTTTTAGATCGTAACATCAACATGTTGATGGCCTAACTCCCAAACACTGCACTATTGGTAATCAAATTTCAAAACAGGAGTCATCACCATCATCTGTTTATCTCTCTCTAATTCTCATTTCACAAAATTTTGTCTTCTTTCTGCTGTTCCATCCTCTACGGCCATCTTCTTTGTGTTGTAATGTGTGTGTATTACACCGCTTCCGATGAGGATAGATAGAGCAGATTGGAGCTCCCGGGAGCCCCTCAAAGTTGACTTGTGTGTGAGGTGGCACATCTTTAGTCCCTCTTGTTTCTATTCATATTGGTTTGATCTACTTGGAACGGATTGATGGGATGTCGGTTACGAAATCTCATCACAACCTCGATGTGGTGAGTGTTTTGAAACAGACTGTTGTGTTGTTAGAAAAACAAAAACCTGAGTCTCGTTACAAAATCGGAGACTGGGAATGGTCGAAGTCAAAACTCTCAGAAACAATAGACAAAATTCAGTGCACAATGTTTAGTTCAGAATGATCAAAAATGTTTGTTTTCGGAGATTTTGAAGGTTCTTCCGATTTCGTTGAGAATTGTTGGGGTTGTTAAGAAACCTCAAATCTCCATTTTATAGTTGACAACATTTCTCGTAAACTTTTGAAACGTCAGACAATTCGCCATGAAAGGAAGAGGTTCGAGTTCGTCAAAATTAAAACTGAAATGAAGAGAAATTTAGGGACCTTTCAGTCAACCTGATATATCTGACTTGACAGCAACATTTCAAAAAAAAAAACCATCACCGATTATTTTGCACTGAAAAAACAGAACACTATATACTTTTGAGCGGTGTTGTAACACCAAAAAGTTTCAAAATGACTAGGAAAAATGTTTACAGGTTCACCATGGAATAGTTCTAATCAGCGATGAGAGCTCAACCTCTCGATCTTCAAGACTACTATTGTCGAAAGGTGAGTGAGATAATACGTCAAAAAGTAAGCCATCCATTTCTGAGTGAAAGCATTTTTCACGCTTCCCATGGGGCCCATAAAACTCGCGCAATTTAACGACGTTCTGAAAAACTGGGAAATTGCGCGGAAAGGAGAAGGGGGAAAAGGCAGAGGAAGAAAAAACGGAAAGTGTGCCGTGACAGGCAGGATGCCCGAGAACTCGTCGTGTGAAAACTTTATTGGCGCTCAGCTCATGGTGCGGAAATTGGCATCTAGTATACAATTGAGTTGGTTTGAGAAGAAGAAGAAGACGTCTCCGTTTGGCTTCTCCGGATTATTTCCCTTCTTAGATTTTCAAAGTTTTTTTTCTGAAAGGAAAAGCAAACTTTGAGAGAAAAAAAGGATCTAAACTGAAACGAGGAAAGAATGGACTATCGTCTCCGTGTGTAACTTGATGTGGTCAACTTCGTCTCTTTGCAGATGAATTATGTGTTCAAGTCATCGACGATGGTACCGCTGAGCCCGAGGAGGCCAAAGAAAGTCTCATGGAAAATGCAACGCGTCAAGTAGTCATTGTCAAAAAACCCGATTCGGGATTCGGATTGTCTATTAAAGTGAGCCAAAAATACTAGAAAGCAATTCCAACTAGAAGAAACCAATTTAGGGAGGATCAGAAAATGCACAAAATATGCCAATCGTGATTTCGAAAATCTTCAAAGGATTGCCGGGTAAGCTAAAGAAGATGGAGAATCGAGATAGAGCTCTCTCTCGTTATTTGCTATATCTTTTTCAGCCGACGAGTGTGGAGAGTTGTTTATTGGAGATGTCATCGTAGAAGTTAATGGAGTATCCATAGAAGGTAGGGAGCAGAAGACTAGAAAAATAAGGCTGGAGGAGAGGAAGATAGTGGGGAAGCGACAGCTCCTCGTCTTCATTAGCTCAATTATTACTTGAGCAAGTCCCTAAGGAGTTCTGTACAGGCTCAAACGCTTTTTCGTTTTGAAATTTTCGGCTCAAAACGGAGCGCAGAAGAGGAAAAAACAGCTACAAGAGCAGGAAAACTGAGAAGTCGGAAAACTTATAATCCAAATCTGGTGTCTTTTCAGGCCAAAGTCACGATGAAGTGGTAAACATGTTAAAGTCAAGTGGCGACCAAGTAACACTGGGTGTCCGCCATTTCACCCACATGACGCCGTTTTTAAAGTGAGTTTTTGTTTCTTCTGGTCTCAAGAAAAAGAGTTTAGTGCAGTTACTTCTTCCATACATACTGCTTTGTATTTTCCGCTTCCTTTTTCGATTTCTAACAGAGGGACGTCTTGTTCTTCTTCGTCTTTGTTGTGAAGACACACAAAACAAAAATATGGGGGAATGTAAGAAGACAAGGCTAGGAATGAGCACAAAAAAAGAAAACGAAGAAGACGTAGGAGAAGAAAAATAAGAAACATGAGAAGAAACAACATAAAACTGATGGATTAGAGTATGGAAGAGCTCCGCGTGCGCGCACGCGTAGCCTCACGCCATCCTCTCTGGTGAATGCTTTTCACTGCATTTGAAATTCAGAAATAGGGTTGGCACACTGCCAAAAGAGACAAACAATGTTTTCCGAGAGAAGGGATATTGTTGCATTGGTTGGGGGAAAAGAGAGGGAAAAGAGAGTTGTGGTTCTAACAGAAATATTTTCAGACCTGCACAGTCACTTCAACCAGATGGCACCCTTGACCAGCTATTCGATGGTAGAAGCACCAGGGTACGTTTTTTTACTGATGTGAAGAGTACTTTCCAATCGTACACATCACATACAGAAATGTAAGAGCCCCTTCATTACCTGGTAAAAAAAGATATTCAATATGAAGGAGTCTTCAATTTTTTGAAAAAGAATTTTCAGAGCAACAAAGCCCAATCCGAGTCCAGATTCTCCGACTCCAAGTGGCAACAACACATAGATGGACGTGAAAAGAAGTGGAAGACTTTGACTTCGCTTCCCCTCGCGATGGCCTATGTTACCAGATACCTTTGGGGAACTGACAATATCAGGTTCGGCTTCAGATTTCCATTTCACATATAGGAAGTGAATGAGAGAAAGGAATAAACAAAGCTCTCCTCAGAACCAATTCATTCGAAGTACGCGCGGTGGATGGGAGGTCTTCTGGAATCGTGCATTGTGAGGATACATCGGCACTGGAGCAGTGGATTGCACATATCAGCAAACACATCTTGTCGTTGAATCATAAAAGTATCAAAATGAGCAACAAGTATTTGCACCAAAGTGAGCAGGTATGAAGTATAAATTCAGAAATCTTCCAGAATGACAGGGGATTTCAGATAAGCTATATCGGATGGGTCAACGAATACCTTAACGATGACGATCAAGAAGAGTTGAAAATCCGCTGGCAGCCTCGTTTCCTGATCCTCAAAGGTAGTGACGTCTGCTTCTTCGATGTTCCACCGGTAACAATCACAATGAAATAAGTCTCGATTCATTTGTTTCATTCAGCTTAACTCCGAAGACCTCAACAAATGTGTATATCTCTACAAATGCTACGATGTTGCTGTCAAACAAGTAGTACCTCCCTTCCTTAAACCTATTCAGAAATGCATTGCAGGTCCCCAACACTAGTCCGAGGAGAGACAAAAGAGATAACTGCTTTCTGATCGAGACCCCATTACAAATTCCGAATCACTACTTGTCTTTCGAGTCGGCTTCCGGCTTTGAGCTCTTTGAGCAAGCTTATTATCGCACCGTCTATAACACTATTTCTCAGATGCAGGTGAATTCGGATGACGTTTGGAGTTAAACTGAATCTGATTTTTTCAGTCTCGAACATTCGCTTGCAACTTCGAAGGACGCCCAAGTGGAATCGTGTTTGATATCAAGCAAGGAATCAGTCTGTATGATATTCCAACAAAGGTAGAAATCCTGGAATGTTAGATTCATATGTTTTGCTTGTTTTCAGAGCTATATCTGGCAGTACCGATTCAGAGACCTTCAAGCTGTCGCCGATGACGGCAAACTATGTGTTCAATTGTCTTTCAGTGATGATCGCTCTTTGAATGCTGACAGAATCGAAGTCAAAGTAAGATAATTCATTCCGAAAACACTCAACAAAACTTTCCAGGATATCGAGTGTGAAGATGTGGTGACAGTGGTCTTCAACTTGCACTCGTTCGTTTTAGCCAAAATCGTTTCCACTGATCCGGATTATCTCAAAGCCAATAGATATGTTGGAAATGCCGAAGATTGAATTTTCGAAATTGATATGTATCGATGTTGATATTTTATTATGAACGATTGAATTATTCGAATATGGTTTATTGAATCATCCCAATAACACCCCAAATAACATTTCTAATTCCTCCAGAATTATTAGTCACAAACTTCACAAATAACGTTAGTTGAGAAACAGCAGAGAAAAAATGTCACCCAAATGATAAAGAGTCAACCGGTTTTTGTTTGCCGCGATATTGCACTTATTACAATACTTGAAAACTCAAACAGAAATCAGAGAAAGGAGAGGGTTAAGTGTTTCAATTAGAAGGCTCAATTTTCTTGTTGGGCTCGTATTTTCCAAACGGGACCATTCGCGCTCGAAGGACTATCCAAGCAGAAATTAAGAAAACGAACTGAAAAAGAGAACAAATTTAAAATAAGAGTCTAAACTGAATACTCACCGAGACAATAAGAATGAGCCATGGAACAGAAGGTCCATATAGTGTGTAGGTGTAGCTCATGAGGATTGGTGCGAACATACGTCCAAATGACCCTGCTGTCTGGTATATTCCTTGATATGTACCCTGAGGTCTTGGTCCAACAACTTTCGAGTAGAGAGTAGTAACAGTGATGTTCATAATAGTGTATGCAACTCCAAATACAAAAATGTAGCCACCAATATAGACCTGAAACGGAAAACTTTTAAATCGAAAAACCCTGTGAACCTACATATTTCGGAACTGTAGGTTGATCAGCACACCACTGGTACTTGTTCAAATCGCAATCTGCATTGCTGCCTTAAAAAACATTAGTAGTAATGAAAACGAAATATAGAGTAGACTTACCGTTCACCATTATTTTCACTTGGTCACTGTAGAAACTATATGGATACGTAGCAATTAACCAGAGAAGTGGTATAATCAGAGAAATCATAGTGAACACTCGGACTTTGACACTGAAAGTTTCAGTTGTACTGTACTACAAAATAAAGTAACTTTCACTCACTACTCTCGGATTTTGGTGAAAATGAAGCAGATGAACATGGTAGCCGCTATCGTTCCAGCGACTGTGTGCATTCCAGCATTCACTGTTACAGCTTCTTCTTTCTCATAGGAGAACATCATCATGAGATATGCGGAACCGATACTAAATACAACTACTGTTAATCAGATACAGAAATTTAAGATTACCTTTCTGTAGTGGTATTCAAAAAGATTTGAAGGAAACGAGTGAAAACGCATAATAAAATTGCGATGAAATCCGGATTTCCGAGTTTCTTGACCTGAAAATGAGAACATGAAGAAGTGGAGTAAAGCCACAAACTGGAACGAGAAAGTGCATGCAAAAACAAAAAACGGATTGCGAAATAACCGGGTCCTTCCGCCTTCGGGGTCTAATACAACTACCACACCGATTTCGCCATAGCTGGACATACAAGACCCAGTCTCCGGGTATTCTCTTGTTTGCAAAACTTTGACACTTAATTTCGAGTTATGCAAAAAGGATGATGTGAGTTTTATTTTTACTTTCAGTGTTATAATGATTATTGATATTTGAAACAATTTTTTGACTCACTTGTTTTTCTCCAGCCTCCAAATCATTTGAACTGTCCTTCTCGTGCTTAATTATGTACTTCTCCTCAAACGTGAATTGAACTATAAAAAGGCCAAGTGCATTTAGCAACAGGCAAAGCAAGGCTGGAGATGTGTAGATACTAACTGTAAGTCCCAAAATGGTGATTCCGTCAGCTCCAAGAGGAGCAAATAGAAGTTGGAGTCCTGGTCCAATCATAGTTCCCAGAGCAATACCACCAGAAACAAATGCGATGGCTCGTGATCTATCTTTCATCGTAGAAGCAGTTGCAGCATAGGCTCTGAGCAAACTCATGTTTCCTGAAAACCCTTCTTGTTCTTTCAGTGAGACCTCTCAGACCTTACCTGTTCCTCCACCAGCTACAAATCTTGCTACCATCATCACATATAAGTGATGAGATGACCAGTATTGAAGACTCAGATATGTCAGATTTCCGAACGCCATGATAACAAATCCAACTAATAGTGGTAGTCTAACTTGTCCCAGCTTATTACTCCACCATCCAAAACCAACTGAACAGACGCATTGAGAGACGCTGTACAAGGCGACCACAATACCGAAACTTCCCTGTTTTACATCAGGTTGAAGCTGAAAAATAAATGTTAGTATTTCAGTAAGAAAATGTTTGGATTACTGTAAGTATGTAGGGCCACATGCTGGCGAAGAAAATCGCAAATTGAGTAGCTTGAATGAACGCACAGGCTCCAGCTACATAGATGGAGGTCCATGCTGTTTTCTCACTAGGTGTCTGGAAAATGTTTTCTGACTGTATTGAAAAAGTTATCGAAACTAACCGGTAACATTGGTTCAGTAGGTTCAGTAAACGACTGACCGCTGCTCTCGTCTGGCGTTTGGTTCCCACTATTTTCCGTTATCTCTCCGCCCATTTTGTCTGAAATGTATGCAAATCCTTACTTTTGGTAAGCGATTAAGTGCGACTTTTGATGCAGAAAATGAAGATAGAAGGGCAAAAAAACACGTCAGGAAAAGAAAATGTGTGGGTTAAGAGTATTAGATTTTGTTCGATGTTTCGGAAAGTGGAAGACATTTGGATGGCTCAGATATATTATAGATCAAACGGAAGATCGGGAGAGTATAGAACTATTTTCGATTCATGTAGCCACCTTTTTTCTATTAGTTATGAAGTGATTATTCCCCATGATATCATCGGTCTATCAACAAAAGTTAAAACCCTTATACCAAGTGTTCACGATCGCCAATTCATTACGAATTCAGATTCTGACATACTTGAATGGTCTTGAAATTATGAGGCGAGTCTTCCAACTAGAGCAGCCATAGAATTTCCTTTTAGAACGAAAGACTGGGAAGATATCCGTTTGCCTGGAGGTCCACTACATGAAACGATACCTGTCGAACGGATAGTCTTAAAACTCTGCCAGCACAGCTCATGTTTTTTGATTTTGATTATGTATCTATCAACTCTTTGTGGATGTTCATTTTTGTAATTTGATTTTTGATTTTCAGCAGTGAAAACTTTTTTCTTGGTAAAATTACAATTACTCGGGAAATTCGGAAACTTGAAAATGAACAATTTGCATAGGAAAAATAATTCTATATATTTCCAAAAGGTATTGTATTTTGTATCAAAAAATATCACAATGATAAAACCCTCCGATTCAATTTTTTTTTCTATCCCAAGATCAATGATGTCACCGTAATGAGCAAAAACATCCAAAGAGCAAATCTCAGTGAGTCTTGTTGTGTCCTGTCTTTCATTCAAGTGAATGCGCAAACAAGCCTCCTTCTGTTCTCAGTTTTCACAGTTTAACCAAACTCAGAGAGAAGCACTCTCCTGTGTTCATTGTTGTCCGAAGAGGTATCACTTTCAGTATCTCCTCTCCCTAACCATTCTTCGAAGGAGTGTGAACAAGAAGTGAAGAATGAAGAAAGAAGATCGTAATTCGCTGACTCATAACTTACAAATAGCGCGGACGCCAATGATACGCAGCAATCAAGCAGCAGCGGAAACCGTGTTTTCTCTAATTTTTTCTATCGCAGACCGTCTTATTCTCCCAAGTCTCAATGTCCAGTGTCTAGTTCTCGCCACGGATTCACATTATCCTATTCTGATTTCGAAGTACGTTCACATTTCGGGGCTTCGAACTAAATCGTGTCACACATTTATTGTTTTTCCACTCAACCTCCTGTTCTGTCCAAACCTATTCTTGTCAATTCTATTATATCACCTCCCTATTGATAGTCATCATGTTCCTCTCTCCTTCTGACTCATTTGTCACCGTCTTCGTATTTCACAGTTTCTCAAAATACTTGTCCCTACACCCTGTTTACAGAGACCCTCGATTCAAAACGGCGGCATTCACGGTTTCCATTTTTGGAGGCACTCGAGGCTCTCATGAGGGGAACTTTTCTGGTTCTGGCGCTCACTATTAGGTTTACAGATGCTAGCAGTTTTTTGCATGCGGAGATTGTAAGGTCTTAGAATAATTGAAGAGAAAACTCAATTTAGTTTTAGGAAGACGACGTGGAAACGGAAATCAGCGACTGGAGTGAAGCGAAAACGGATGGAAAATTGAGACTTATCACGTTTTTAGTAGGAATAGACTCAGCTGTGGTCAGGTTTCTGAAATTTTCATTTTTAAAACCCTAAACTTTCAGACCCGATACTACAACTATGATGAAACAAGGATACGATCTGCATTAGTGGTTCTCATGCATGCAGTAAACCAGGTACGAAATCTCGCAATCTGGTCAAAATCCAATGTATATTACAGTACTTCTACCCTTTGAACATCCGTCTCTCCATAATAGACATAGTGCCAGTGAAGGGAACAAATATGGGTCTTGATGATTTCACAGCTTGGAAAAAGGAGCAAAAGAATTTAATCGAGCATGATGTGACTGTGTTGCTTAGGCATAATTATGAAGGAGGGATCGCTTACTCGAATGGGATTTGCTCGAAAGACAGCTTAATGATTTCTGGGGTGAGTTTCTTATAGAAAAATGAGAAATACATGAAATTTCAATCAGAAAATACTAAAAAAGTGTCTCATTTTATGAAAAAAACTAGTGAAGCTATTTCTGATATGAAAAAAATTTGAGAACGGAAATTGGTTTCCTGGAAAAACGTTTTTCAAAACTTTTTTCAAAACTCATTTTCAAAAACAAATTTTAATTTCCGTTCCAATTTCAGTTCTTCCCTGAGGCTACTATGAACAATGCGTGGGTTTTCATGCACCAACTTGCTCATGTCATTGGATTGACTCACGAAAAGAAATCAAAATGCAAATGCAAACTGGCGAAACAAGGAAAATGTCTAAAACTGCGGTAAGTTCACCGAAAAAAGTTCAATACGAGCAAAAAACATTCACGAAACCCTCCACTGCTCATCGAAACAGTGAGAGCAGTGCAGTGGAAACTAGAAACGCAGGCAGTGAGAGTGAAGCTGCTTCAAAGATCTTCCGGCGAACAAATATGTGGAGGAGACATAGAACAAAAAGTTTACCACATCATTGTTCTGTTTCAGTGGTTTCCCAGAATGCAGTGTTCAAGAGATGGTCGACAGATTGGCAAATCATACCTGTATGCCTCCACAAGTACCGAGTTTTTCGTCGAATGCACTGGTGCCCAAGAAAGGATCTCTGCCGGTTTGTGGAAATGGACTACAGGAAGAGGAGGAAGAGTGTGATTGTGGTCCAGAAAGGTGAATATATAGACATTTTTCAATCGTAAATTGTGGGAAAAAGTTTGGGGTAATACTTGAGCAGTTTTGAGGAAAAACTGATGTCTTAGTTGTTCTTCAGCACTATTAATCATGAGAATTTCGAGTACGAATATGATCAAAGTCTGGAAAAAAGAGTCTCAAGTTTCACACACATTATGAGAGTCAATCACAAAATTCAAATACTTTCAACTCAAAACAAATTGCATCAAACTTCTTAAATACACAAATTCGGGAATGATGACAGTGCATATTATATTTGCTCTCATCTGTTATACTAATTACATTATCTTATCAGACAATATGAAGTGGCATGTGTTACTGAATCAAATATCACTTTCAGATACTGCGACAACATTTTTTGCGATGCGGTCAAATGTCGGTTCATTGTCCAGAAGGCTTATCTCACTAACATGATCCCCATGGGATTCTCGGTCATCGCTTTCATTCTTGTTTTACTGCTTTGGTAAGGGATGCCTGTTCGATTTATTCAAAATTTCTATACTTCAGGAAATTCCTCATCGCCCCTGTTTTTGCATCACTGTTCCAGTCACTTGCATCATTGAGAAAAACGGAAGTTGGAGATCAAAACGCAGAAAACCAGCAGGTGAACTTGAATGATGCGGACGTTGAGCAGGCGGCGCCAGTGAGAATGAGAGCATCAAGAAATGATGAGCCCACTATTCCGGTGGAAAATCGAAGGACACGGTTCAGTGATCTTTATGTCACCATGCGCCCGATATCAAGGTTTTGGGAGAAGTTTCAGAAACAGAAAGAGGGATCAGCCGCACCCATTTAACCTTCTTCTTCATTCCATGTTATTTATGTACCCTAGATTTTCATTCCGGTGTATGTGTGTGTTTTTGGAAAAGTCATGAGATTGACGGGTTTGATTACATATTTCTGTAGTTTGGTTGTAACAAGAAGATAAATGAAACTTCTTTCTTTGCTTGCAGTCTGAGACTTCTACCTCTTGACATTGATGCGTCAACGTTTTTCAGCCACTCGAAAAAAGGAAATCTGACATGAAAAAATCGGAAGAAGATGGAGAATGGCATGAAAAAGAAAGGAAAAACTAGAGGGAAAAAAGTCATATAAAAACCAGAGAAGCTGTGAAAAGTCAATTGCCAGATGAGATCATACATCGTTATTTTATTTATTTTCACTGTTCTCCCCTTATTTATTTCAAGTTGTCCCAATGAGCCAACAGAGTTCCTGATCATTATCAAAGCCTCTTATTATTTATCTGACCATCAATGGGAATCAGTGAAGAGCCTAGTTGGGAAGATATCAGGTGCAGTGAACTTGGGAAGGACTAGCGAGGTACTGTAGATCTGATTGTTTGAATACTTAAATCTTAAATAAAGGCGTCCCAAATTGGAGTGCATCTCTACGACAATCTAAACTCCCCAGTACCTGTGATAGGACTCGGTACTTATGGAAGAAGTTCCGACTTGAAGACAGCAGTGAGTAAACTGAAACTTCTTCCTTGTGGAACTTGGTGTGCTGAGCAAACTCAAAAAACCGATTCAGAAGTAAGTATTCAATACATTATCAATGTTGATCTACCTCTATTCAAGCAAATCACATTAATTCTCACCAAGCAAGCCTTCACTCGACCCGCGAAGATATTCATAATCACTTCTGAATACATTGACAGCTACAGTCTTCATTCACTTGTTACCACCACGAACAACTTGGTTATCCAACAAGTGATGATTCCACAGTCTCCCGGGGTGGTCACCTATGATGCTCCATATTACAACTATTATCGAGCCTATTATGACACTTATCGAAGGTGAGGGTTTTGCTGCTTGTTGCTTCTAATCCAAAAAGTTTCAGATATGCCAACCGCATGGAACAGATCTACCCATACATGCATGTTGAAGTTCCATCTGACCAGTATCCATTTATCCAACAAAACGATCGTTACGACAATTATGACTATAACAGGTAAGTTTCAATGCTATGGTTTTGAAAATAAGTGAAGTTTTCAGTTGGGCCAGTAGCACTTGTTATTCTTTGATCGGATGTCAGGAATGTATGACAGTGACTTCAGAAGTTCCCCAAAATTCGGAAAGCACTTTGCAACATGTTGAAACATCCGAAAATAATGATCCCTCGGAAACATTGCATTCTGGAGACTCCAAAAACCTTGGTAATATAATAGACCCGAATCCAGAGAAGTTATCAGCGGAATTGGTAACACCAAACATCCTATCTGCCACCACATCAGTGTCTGAAGATTATGAATATGAAATCACAGCGGACCCACCTGGAAGTAAGTCATTTTTGCCAGTTTTTTATTATCAACAAGTAAATACTACTTTTGAATTTTCACCAATAATGTGTTTTTCTTACAGTGAAAATAGACAAGACCCCCCTTCTGGACGAAGTGAAAGAGATGTCAGTCAGCGATGAGGATCTGATATGAAAAATGAATTCTGTTTTTTTAATTTTTGTTCCACAATGAATGATTTGACTTTTTACGACCCCCACCTTGCTTGACACGTTTCCGAAATCATAAAAAGGCAAATTGGACAGTTGCGCAGCGGCGTATCCGCATTGTGTCTCGGGAGGGATTCCTCGTCACCGTGACCTATTTTGCTTTAACCTTCTCGATCCTCTTCAACGGCTTGTACTGACTATGACTTTTCGATTTTCGTGGTTGGATTTGGAGATGGATTAGGTTCTGATAAAGTTTTTGGGACGGTGATGTGGATTACTTTTTTGAAGAAATAATTAATAGTTGCGTCGGTTCATGATTATATGTCGATGAACATAAAATACTCTCCAAAAGTTATTAGTCGTTCTGGTTTTGGGGAGAACTCAATGTGGAAATATCGACTTATAGTTACGTTATTTTCTGTAAGAATTAGGCTTCTTGAAGTTGTTTTTTGGTTTTTTTGCAATTTCTTGAAATCTGTATTCACAGATTCTCATTCTCACAAGACTTTCTTCAGATCATGTACACTAGTTGGGCGTGGAAGATATGGAGCACACTTGGAGTAGTTCTACGAATACTGTTCATTGACATACCGATGGATGTCTACCGGTTCCTGAATCTCCGACAAAAGGTGAGTTTTTTTACATGGTAAAGCACAAAAACCACCTTTCCAGAACGTACAAGGTCAGACTGTTGTCATTACGGGTGGTGGATCTGGTCTGGGACGAGCGATGGCATTGGATTTTGCCAAGCGAAAAGCAAAAGTTGCGATAATTGATGTGAACAAGGTGAAAAGAAAAGGGAAACACTTCTGAATAGAAGTTTCGTTTTTTTCAGGAAGGAGGATTGGAAACAGTGAAACTTATCGCCGCGGAAGGAAACATGGCAAAGTTCTGGTTTTGTGATATAAGTGATGTGGATGGTATGAAAAATACGGCGAAGGAGATTGAGGAGACTTTTGGTATTGTTGAGAGGGAAAAAAAAATATTGTGGTAAGGTTTTCAGGTGATGCGAAGATCGTCGTTTGTAATGCTGCTATCCTTTCATTCACTTCCTTCATGGAAATTTCCGATGAATTGCTCAGAAAATGTTTGGATGTGAACATCTTTGGAACTATCAACGTAAGTACAGTAACGGCATTCCACTGAAAAATATCAAAATGTATGTCTTACTGCATTGTACCGTATTTTTTAACTAAAAATTGGCAGGAAATAGCATAGAAACTGTGACACAGAAACAGGAGAAAAATTCCTTCACCTCTCGTTTCTAGACTATTCGTGCATTCCTTCCTAAAATGGAACTCAAAAACGACGGCCATATTGTCTGCGTCTGCTCCATTGCTGGATGGTCCGGAGAGACAATGGGACTCTCTTATTGGTATGTTCCCACGTTTACATGTTTCCTCATCTTTTTTCGTTCAGCACCAGCAAATTCGCTGTTCGCGGAGCTATGGAATCCCTACAAATGGAGCTAAGAGACAGAGGATTAGAAGGAATCAAGACAACAACGGTTTGTGAGAAAGTATAGACTTCATATTCTCGATTTTCACTTTTCAGCTCTACCCATACTTTGCGAGAACACCAATGATTCTTGAAAACAACATGAGACCTACTTGTACCTGGTTTCCTTTCATGAGTGTGAGAAGTTGCTCTAGAAGAATGGTGGATTCTATTCTGAAGGAGAAGGTGCATGCATTTGTGCCATCTTATATCACTCTCATCCCATTTGTAAAGAAGTGAGTTTTCAATTTCTGATTTACTCCATATTCAAATTTCCATTCATCGAAATAATTGTCAGACTTTGTTTTCACTTACTGTACGAATTCCGCGTCGTATTGTTTTCGGAACACCAAGAAAAGAGCTGCCCTGCGCTTTTCTTCTCCTTCCTGCGTATCTATTCTCTCTCTTCCGTTGTATTCTTTATTATTGAGGTCAGCCACATTCGGGGCCTGTATTGATTTAGATAGTTCCTTCTTCTCTCTCTCGCTTGACACCGCCAGATCGCCTGTTACAACTGTGTAGTGGACAGAAAAAAGAAACTATGTTTTTATTGGCTACACTCTCCCTATCGTCTTGCTGACCAATGATAAAATGATAAAATGCGATGTTTCATTTCAGTTTCTGCTCACTTCAAGTCACACGTTCTCTTCGAAACTACCTTGGAGTGAAATACTCGGCTTCGGACCCGTCGTTCTGTAAATTGAGACTAATCGAGATGTCGGACTTCTTCAGAACTCCTCCACTCGTCTGGTGGCTCATTATTGTGCCCGCTCTTGCGATCAACTATGTGAGTTTATTCTCCTCAGAAGTCTTTTTGCGCAGAAAACGGGACGAAATCGGTCGAAATATGTCGGAATATGTCGAAACACCGTCGGAATATGCGTCAAAATGTTAAGAAGCTTCTCGCTGAAAATCAGAAAAAAACTATTAATTTTTGTACCAGCTTTTGTCTTGGGCTAAAATTACATTGTGTGAAAACAAGACAGTTTAGTCTACAAATCTTCTCCAAAATCAAAGGAATCCCGGTTTTTGGTCCTACAAAGTTGAAAGTTTCTTTCTGAACCAATCTGTCAATTTTCAGATTGCCTATGCTAATCCAACAGCTGCTCTTCACATTCCACTCATCGGCTCCTTTGTTCACAAAATCGGAACTGAATTCCATTTCTTCACTTTCCTGACGAACGCTTTCGCACTTGCGGCTCATGTTGGAGAAGCTCTATATGCTCTCTATTTGTGCCATAGAGCCAATATCAGGTGAGTTGTGATGTTGCCCATGTTTCTTAAAATTTGATTTTCAGTTTCGCTTCCACTGCCAAATGGGTCGTGCAGACTTTCATCCTCGGATTCCCATCGCTTTCCATTATCAGCCGATACGAAGCAAAGCAACGGAAGAATAATTGACTATCTGTAGATACTAGTAATGTGCCTGAAAATACCTAACTTTCTGTGTTGTCTTCCTCTCGAAACGTTCAATGAACAGCCACTCTCTATCATACACAACAGAGAAACAACGCGAAACTCAACGAAACAATCGCACACACACACATACAGACCCACACACAAACAACCTCGCCAGACACAATGCTGTGGGAGGAGACGCAGACATTGGGGAGTGCAAGTGCGCTCTGCGGGCAATCGGACAAACCGATCTCGGTCGTCCCGCGCGTTTTTGTGGTTTTTTTGCGCTCAAGGAGGAAGAGGTCAGTGGTCACTGGTCAGATGCGCGGACCCTCTTCATTATTGGATTTTGCATTCGTTCGGATCGGTCGGTCCTCTGCTCTCTCTCCCCTCTCCCCTCCCCTCCCCCATTTCCCCTCATTTGCATTACGTACTGTATTGTGCCAATGCAAACACCTTGTGCTTCCCCTTATTAAGCTGCTCTATCCAAATTTGCACCTAGCAAAGCGTTCGACTATTTTCAATGTTCACGTGAAAACCGATAAATCAGGTAAAACGTGCAGACTGGACTCTGGAGTCATTTTCGAATAGTCGCATTGTAACATTTTCTGAGGCCTTCTTCTTTCTCGACTCTTCCCTATCCCTTCTTCACCGATTTTCTTGACTTCTCTGCGTGTGTGTTCAGAGGACGAATACGTGCAAAAACGCAAGAAATGGGCAAACTGAGTGAGTGAGCGGGGCAACTGCGCTTCGAGGGTCCATCAGCAGAAGAAAGAGAGAATATGCTGGAGAAATAGAGAGAGGACACAACTTTTGTGAAAATCTTGTTGCGGACCGCGAGAGAAGGGCACCGCTTGTCGAGCTTTTCTCTCTTTCTTCAGGACTATTTTGCTCAATGGCCATCCAACATGTTTTTGCATTGAGTATGCTGGCTGACAAGTTTAGAAGTTCTCCGAACTTTCTGTCACAATCGATTGCAAAAGTTCCAATGCCTCATTCGATGTTTATCATTTTGCTGACCGACCGAATCAACTAGCGACCGTGCATGTCTTATCATTGCTGGTTAGATAGTAAACTGTTTTTCTCCCAATTTTCGTCGTCTTCTCCGTTTTCACGTATCTCTTGTTTCGCCAATCTCATCAACAACGACTTTCAGATTGAACCATGCTTCGTGCTGCCTCAAGCATCCGCTCTGTCGCCAATCGTGGTGTTGTCACTGCAGCTGCTGCTGCTAAGAGGCAGTAAGTGACAATCTCTGATGGAAGTTCCGGAATAACAAATTCTTATTTTCAGGCCAAAAGATGAGCGAGAGGGAAAGGAAATTTACACCACCGTCGGAATCGATCACAACGAGCCAAAATTCGACAAGATCTTGATCGCCAACAGAGGAGAGATCGCGTGCCGTGTCATCAAGACTGCTAAGGCTATGGGAATCAAGACCGTCGCTGTGCACTCCGATGTGGACAGTAACTCCCTTCACGTCAAGATGGCCGATGAGGCAGTCTGCGTCGGAGAGGCCCCAACTGCCAAGTCTTACCTCCGTGCCGATCGCATTCTTCAAGCTGTTGAGGACACGGGAGCTCAAGCGGTAAGATTTTTTTTACAGAAGTCAAGGATGTGAAAGAAACCTATTCTCTAATTTTAAATCCTAAACATTTTCCACTAGAGAACATTGATTGCCAATGCAAAAATTACCTAGGTATTCCACTTCGGTCAGAGCTCTCATCACTGAAACCTGTACATGGGTGCACGTGATATTCACATATTTGCACTACAAATCGCAGAAAAACAACAAAATCAGTCACATTTCTGATGCCTCTAGTACCTCCTAATTCCCTTCTATCCCTTCTTCTCAAAAACCTCAAAGGCGACTGATGAGAGATAGGACACAAGTGTGTCTCCTACAGACGATCTGATCGCAAGACTGAAAGTTCAATTCTCAATTTTGCAGGTTCACCCAGGATATGGATTCCTCTCGGAGAACACCAAATTCGCTGCCGAACTCGAGAAGGCTGGTGCCAAGTTCATCGGACCCAACTCAAAAGCCATTCTGGACATGGGAGACAAGATCCACTCCAAGAAGATCGCCACTGCTGCCCGCGTCAGCATGATTCCAGGATTCGATGGAGAAATTCGTGATGAGGATATGTGTGTGAAGGTATCCCGCGAGATTGGCTACCCAGTGATGATCAAGGCTTCCGCCGGAGGTGGTGGAAAGGGTATGCGTGTCGCCTGGACCGACCATGAGGCTCGTCAGGGATACCGTCTCTCCAAGCAAGAAGCAGCCTCTTCCTTCGGAGATGACCGCATGCTTGTGGAGAAGTTCATCGACAACCCACGTCACATTGAGATGCAGGTTCTTTGCGACAAGCACGGTAACGCTTTGTGGCTCAACGAGCGTGAGTGCTCCATCCAGAGAAGAAACCAGAAGGTTATCGAAGAGGCTCCATCCAGCTTCGTGCCACCAGAGATGCGTCGCAAGATGGGAGAGCAAGCCGTCCAACTTGCCAAGGCCGTCGGATACGACTCCGCCGGAACTGTCGAGTTCCTCGTCGACTCCCAGAGAAACTTCTACTTCTTGGAGATGAACACTCGTCTTCAGGTACTAACACTATGAGAAGCTCAAAAAACTTACTCATATCTTTCAGGTCGAGCATCCAATCACCGAGTGCATCACCGGAATCGACATTGTTCAACAAATGCTCCGCGTCGCCTACGGACACGCTCTCCCAATCACTCAGGAGCAAGTCCCACTCAATGGATGGGCCTTCGAGTCTCGTGTGTACGCCGAGGATCCATACAAAGGATTCGGTCTCCCATCGGTCGGTCGTCTCTCCAAATATGTTGAGCCACGTCACGTCGATGGAGTTCGTTGCGACTCTGGAATTCGTGAGGGATCAGAGATCTCCATCTACTATGATCCACTCATTTGTAAGGTGAGTAATGTGGACAATTGGGAGACGGTGAACCTGTGTGATCAGATGTGCAAAAATGATCGTTGTCTAGATACATTTTGGCAACGAAGTTCTACATAGCAAGAACGACACAAGCACAGAGCACGAGAATTTGTATGAAAAAATTACTCACGTTTTTTTTTTCAGCTCGTCACCCACGGAGACAACCGCGAACAAGCCTTGAACCGCATGCAGGACGCTCTCGACAACTACGTCATCCGTGGAGTCACCCACAACATCCCACTCCTCCGCGATATCGTACAAGAGAAGAGATTCCGCAGCGGAGACATCACCACTAAGTACCTCCCGGAGGTCTATCCAGAAGGATTCCAAGGAACCGTCTTGACGCCATCCGAGCAAGAGACCGTCATCGCGTTTGCCGCTGCTCTCAACGCTCGCAAGCTCGCTCGCGCCAATCAATTCCTCAACCAAGAGAGACAACGCAGCACTCATGTGGCTTCCTTCTCGAAGACCTACAAGTTTGTCTCGTCGCTTCCAGTCAAGGAGGGAGAGCGTCCAACGGAGCACGAGGTGGAGGTCACCTTCGTCAACGGAGATGCCAACAAGGCCAAGGTCATTGTTGGAGGAAAGACCATTGATATCTCTGGTAACTTGAGCCTCTCGCTCCCAGTCAACACGATTGAGGTCAACGGAGAGCACATCACCACCCAGATTGTTGGCAAGCGCGCTGGAGAGATCACCGTCCTCTACAAGGGAACTCCATTCAAGGTGAAGGTGCTTCCGGAGCAAGCCGTCAAGTACTTGCAGTACATGAAGGAGAAGGCAAAGGTTGACTTGTCGACTGTGGTCCTCTCTCCAATGCCAGGAGCCATCAAGAACGTCAATGTCAAGGTATTTGTTTGTTTGATGTGGATGATTCGATTTCTAAATCCCATAATTTTCAGCCAGGAGACATGGTGTCCGAGGGACAAGAGCTCGTCGTCATGGAGGCCATGAAGATGCAGAACAGTCTCCACGCTGGAAAGACTGGACGCGTCAAGGCTGTCAACGTCAAGGTCGGAGCTACCGTCGACGAGGGAGAAGTGCTTGTGGAGCTCGAGTAGGAATCTCTCACCAAACGGCCCAAATCACTTGTTTTCTATTTTTGATTTTTTCACCATTTTTGTACAATTAAAAGAAGAAGAAAAAGAATAAGCCATTCTCGTCTGGTATAGAGATTGTTAAATTCGTTCGCATTTTCTCAAGCCATATTTATACCTATTTTATGCCATCCTCCTCCCACTCAAACACCCTCCAACCAACAATTTGTTGTATTCCATTTTTTAAACACGGAGTATTTCGCACTACCCCTGTTTGTTTTGCCTCGAGTATTACCATAGAAAATGAATTTTTGTAGAAGTTATTGTGTTGGCAGGAACTGGAAAAAGGATGGAGAAGAAAAGGTCTCGTTTTTTTTTCCTCCTTCAGAGCAAAAAGAGATATATTTTTCATCTCACTGCAAAAAGAGATAGGTTGGCTTCTCTTCTTGGAATGTGATTTGAATATGACTGAAAAAAAATCCTCTCACTTTTCTCACTCAACAATCAATAGCGAGTTTTTATTCAGCTTCTTCTCTGTTCACAGCGGCATTAGTTCTTTTCTCCTTGACAGAACTTGTTCGTCTTTTTTTCATGTCATCACCGATCATTTTGTTTTCTACGACATCTCAGCTCGCATTAAAGTGATCGACCAAAATAGACTGAATGTTCTCCTGTCCTCCGTCCGCACTTTTGTCTGTGATCCTCATCAACGCCCTATCTGGTTGCAACGGGCCGATGACACAGCCTCATTTCATTATTCTGAAGGAAAAATTGGCGAAAAACGTCGAGTTGAGAAGAGAGAAGATGAAATGGAAAATGGAGGAGAAGGCGATGGATGGGGGGAGAGACAGAAGAAGAAGGAAAAGAAGAACAAAACGTTTTGTCCCACCATTTTCTTCTTCCAGTTTCTTTTTCCATCCATCTCCCTTCTTTTTTCGACAATCTTACCCCCCTCCTCTTTATTTTTTATCATCAGCTTCTTCTGCGTTCTCTTAGTTAGCCATTATCATCTATTTGCTTTTTCAGAACTATAACATCCTTCCCTTAAACCTTCTGAATCGGGTATCTATGTCCAATACCCAGGAGTCTCAGAACAATGTAGAGCAAGTGTTGGAGGATGGTGAAATTTCCAGTGATGAAGAAATCGAAGAGGAGGAGGATGAGGAAGAGAACGAAGAAGATTACTGTACCGCTTGCCTAGATTTCATGCACGAACGGAAGAACCCTCCATCCTGTCGACACAACTACTGTGTTCGATGCTTTTACCGTAAGTCGACATGACAGAATTTCGAATGAAGGACGGAAATACGTATTATTAGCTAGTTCGCGCTTAAGACATATTTTTTCCAGTTGTTAAGGGCTGATTCAAATATCACAATGAAAAAAAATTATCAAAAATTACTCTAAACATCCCAGAAAATATTTTTTTGCTCGGGATCCTCTTTTGAAATCAAGATATCAAAATACTTTACCATGTTTGCCGCTGTAAAGTATATATTATGTATTTTGTTACGTTCAGTTCAAAATGGTCCAAAATGGTTTTCTGAATTTTTTGAAATTCTACGGGTTTCCTAAGCAAGTCTAGTTCGTGAATTTCGTAGTCGAATTTCGTAGTTTGATACCATGTTTGACAGTGTATATCATTCTGAAATAAAGTTATCTGCCAGTTCGTCCGACCCCTTTCGACCAGCAACTCCAGATTTTTTTTTCAGTCCTCATCGCTCGACGGACCAACTGTCTCATTTGCAACGTCCCCATCTACGAGATAGAACGAGTTTTCAAAGATTTGCGGAGCCGAGTGAATATTGAGGCTAATAAGACCCGCCCGTCATGATTAAACTTGGCCAATAAACATTCTTTTTTCTGAATGGACGTCGTTCTGAAAATGAAACTAATCAAAACATATACGAATCTGGGTGTCACAAAAGGGATAAAAAAATGGTTTGCTGGAAAAGGTGGGAAATTCAAGCAATAAGCGGGATCTCGTTATGATAGTTTTATGAGATTTTTTGTAAAGTCGTATAGTAATGATTAGTTTATGCGGGTGTGAGGACTATAGTTGTATGAATAGTTATCACAAGGTGATTCCATGTGTTAGTTGGATTTCTGAATCTCACTTGGATCTGATACTATTTTATGTTACATTCTGTAAGTTTTGTGAGTTTTCAGAATGACTATAGCTTCCTAAGCAAGTTACAGCTAATGTTTCAAACACTTAATTTTGCACAATCCACTCGGCTTGACATTCAACAATTATGTGACTTTTAGGCGTTCACTTTGAAAACGAACTCATGACATTACGCTATCATTAATTCGCCTTTGAATATCACAATATCACTTGTACTCAAATTTTTTCTGAAAACTGATCAATCGAGAGATATCACTTCTTAACTTTTACGGTTTTTTAGTGGTGAATTCTAGGAATTCATTTGCGTGAGATCTTGTATGAAACGAGGTGGTGTCGAATTAGATTGAATTTGAAGAAATTTGAAGTGCTTTTTAGCCCTAGTGAAGATTGGAAAAACTGTTTTTTTCTGACTGACTGAAATTGAAAGTTTCTCCATTTCGTCATGTTTTCTGTCATGTTTGCCTATTTCAAGGTTTATATTTTGCGTTCATCACTTTGTACAGTTAACTTTGTACTTGGAACGCTTGTTCTGAAAGTTTCGCTTCTAGCTGGGTCCAAACGTGTGATGAGTTTTGTCCGCAAATTCATACTTCTGCCTTTTGTGCATCAGATCCACATGATTCTGGACCTTCAGTTTTTGAAAATTGACAGTTGACAAATTGCACTGGCAAACTAGACTATTGTCTACAAGTTCATCTGATAATAAGCTTTTCGTATTTTCTGATCACCGTCTATCTGATTATCTCTACAGCTTTGTGCCTCTCAGCACCAGGAACATCAGCGAAAGATACTGGACAGCACCGGCTCCGACCGGTTTGTACTTTGGAGACAGAACATCAGCAGACAGGCATGTTTTGAACGTCTGTTCGGCAGATATTGTCCAGTACTAGTCAGAAACATTCAACTATTTGTGAGGATTTAGTTTTTTTGAAGCGAGCTCGGTTTCTCTGTGGGCACAAACGGGTGGTACCATGGTACCGGGAGTCGTATATAAGTTCAGGTGTTCGTTCCGGGCTCCACTCTTCGCCGTACTTTATTTTAATCTCTAATCGGATAGTTTTCTTTCTTTTGCCGTAGACTTTTTGACTGCAGTTCTGTTGACCAACTAGCCAGTGGATAATCCACTTGGAAATTCAGCTGTGGGACAGGACAGCTGAAAATAAGCGTATATTGTGGTCAATAGAACTGACTAACGAAGAGAAATGCGTTGGAAAATTCTCGCCGTCTCGATTTAATAAACATTGATTATTGCACAACCACACAACCGCTCCTTCCTCTTCTTCTCGCCTCTCTCCTCGTCCTCCGTTCATTCAATTCCAACCAACGGAATGAAGGCCAATAGAAGTCAATTTGTGCTCACTGAGCACGACACTCTCTCACGCGCGGCATCACGCGGAAAGAGACGCTTCCTTGCCGTTGCGCAACACTGAAAGAGAAGCGGTCCCGATGGGAAATAGTATCGAGAGTGGAGAGATGAGCACGAGAACATCTCTCTCCCTCCGCGCGGCATTTTTATTAATTGCCAGCGCGGCTCTCATGCGGAATATCGCATTTCAAATCTTATGCAACTTATACTGAATGCAATGGTAATAACTGAGAAGAAGGACTCATGGGATTTTGTTGACCAAATCTGAAGTTTGCCAAAGAACTTTTATGCACAAAATGCGGAGCCTAGAAAAACACGTGATGTTGCTATGAAATCTGGACGGATGTGTTCACAAGGTTTCCGCTATACGAATCATCATTTTCCATCTTCTTCTCCTTTTTTGTTGGTCCATCATCATCATCATCATCATCGTCCATCGGTCGTCATGAGATGAACGAGGAGAACCGGGGCAAAAAAAAAGCAGCCAACGGAAGACAGGGATTACGTGTATTTCTGTTAGAGAACATGAAGCAAGATGAGAACGACATTCAAAATTGGACGCGGAAAAAATAACGAGAAGATATCGGGTGGTTTTGGTGCGGCTCTCGGGGCACATGTTTGATATATGCATTGGAAAGCGACATCGGTTCCGTCCGGATTTCCAGTGACAGCGGACATGTCTCGTTTTGGCACCTTCTGCCAGTTTCTTGCAGTTCTATTTTCGTGTCTTGGTCCCTTCACTAGTCATTCAGAAGTGAAACATAAAGTTCACCGGTGTGAAACTTCTCTTCTTGAAATATTGTTATCACTGTGTTTGCGAAGGAGTTTCATGATTGAATCCACACAAATAGGGCATTCAACTATTGCGCGTGAATATGTTTTGAATGGTTGATGATAACTCTGACCGTTTCGATTCAATTCGTACTGTGTGTGCATAGTGTCCCCTTTTCGACCACTATTGAAACTGATTCTGACCCTCCGGAACAAGGAAGAGTCAACGAGACGATTCCGGAAGAATCAAACACTAATAGTGTGAGAATTCGAAATTCGGTGCCACTGTAAATCAAATTAGACCAAATCATTCTGCCAATGTTCACTTCTCTTCGGATCTTTCCGCGTCGGTCCCTCGCTTTCTCGTTAGTGTATGCGTTCAATTTTGCGATGGCGCAACGGGTGGTCACTCGTCTCGAGGAAAAGGTCCCATTGGCAATTCGAGATGGACGGGACAGAAAAAGAGAAAGAGAGAGAGAATACGACGGGACCCTCTTTCTCGACCCCCCCCCGACCTCTCTGCGTTTCTCTGAACTGACCATTCTCTTGGATGGTCCCTCTTAAAGAGGTCTCAGTGGCCCCCTCCTCTACTGAATTCGAGTCTGAATGCTGTTTTCCCAGTTTTCCGCGTGCTCCATCTTCGGTCTTCTCTCACAAAAATTCGCGTGCCTATCCTTTCTTAAAAACTCTTCTCACTTCTCTGGGCACTCTCTCACGCGGAAAACGCGAATCGCCATTCTCTAATGACCAGGCCCGCCGGACGTCTATAATTCAAGAGTGTGCGTTCCTAGAGATCGTCATTCACAATGAGGAGAGAGTGTTGACGAGAGAGAAGTGAAATCGTTAGCAGTCATTGTGTGAGAAGGTCGAGGTGGCAAGCGAGGCGAATTTTTGAACGAAATTCTAGAAGATACTACAGAGGAAAGTTGACACCCTTGCGGAAAATGCACGCGGAAGAGAAAACGAGAAGCGGTTTCGCAACATTGCCGCACCGGAAGTAACAACCTCGGACTCTGTTATTCATCTGAAAATAGTGAATACAAGTGGGCGTTGGGACGAAGGTTGAATATGATGTGATTCGGTATATTTAGATGCAGTATGATTCTATGATTCCAACGCGGTGAGGGAATCTGAACTTTTATTTCGAACCATCTCAAAGTCAAAGTTTCATTGGGAAGTGCAAGAGCTGATTACATAAACTTTTGAGGTTGAAAATTATTCGTGACGTTTGTAGAGCTCTATGTATCAGTTTCTGACCGACCGGTTTACAGTAATTTTTCAGAATTCGAGCAGGACCTAACTTAATGGCCTTAGTAAGAATTCAGTTCTTTTTGGCATCTCAGGAAATTCCCAACGTTGAGTAACTGGATTTCCTTTCTGAAGAGGAGTTCTCCCGCATTTCAATTATACTTTCGCCATTCACAGTTTAGCTCTCCACGCTTGTTGACATTTATGTTCCTCTTCTAAAAAAACGACTACACACGAATGCTGATTAGACTGACCACCACAGCTGCTCAGGAAGCGAGAGCCGATGACGACGAGCAAAAAATAGCTGTCACACTTCTTTTTCGCCACAAGCAATTTCATTTCACTGACCACTGGAAAAAACACACAACTGACCACCCATATATGACATTTTCTTTCTGTGGGAAGAGTACTAGTGGGGTAAACAAACCATATTGGAGGAGGAGATGAATCTTGCTGGAATTTGTTGTTTAGAAACTCTTTTCGGGAACGAACTTTCGCACCCTTCCCTCCTGCCTCGAATGTCCGAAAAAGGACAGAGAGCTCTAGCATTTCCGCTATTATGAACATTGACAAATATTTGTGGGTGAATAAGGATAAGTTCAAGAAGACGGGTGGCCCCGAAACAACGGGAAGAAGAGAAAAGGAAAGTGAAACCCTCCCACGTCAAGCGAGAGCAGCACCAAAAGTACACAAAACCAGAAGTGGAACTGTTGACAGATGAAAGTTTGTTGTTGATTTGGACTGTTTCGGTAAGCCGAAGAACAAGGAGAAGAAGCTGGGAGATGAAAACAACCCTTCCTTCTTTTGAAATTCTAAACCTCTTGAGCCCATCGTTCTTGACAACTTATACGGAAGAGAGATCAGTGTCCAGCTTCAGATATATTGTTCCGCTTATCTGCCTCCATGAAAAGTGCAATCGAGCAGATTAAATGAGCATCATAATCAGCTAGGCTTGACCAGTTGCAACATGCCCTTTTACATCTGATGGTCACTCTAACTAATCCTGCGAGAGAAATTGGATGACCACAGGAGAAGAAGAAGGCGAAGAGAGGAAAACATCGGATTTAAGGGAACGGCTGAAAAAATTGAGCCACTTTTCTCAAGGGCTAGACCCCCAGAATAAAATATATCATTTCGTTTCATCGAAAAATATGATCAACGACCCATCGAAATGACAGATGCTGATAAAACGAACCGGTCAGTTGACTGCTGACCCTCTCTCAAGAACAAGTTCCCTTGTCGTGTTTCGATTTTCCATCTGAAAAGTGACTCTGAGTGTGTGCTGCTTCGACTCGTTATCAGCCGGCGCGTTGAGTTCCAAATCGAAACGAAGCTGACCGTTGAAATACAATTATCAGCTGCTTTTGACTAAGTGACCAGTGCTTATCAGTCGTGATGTGGAGTGTTTTGAAAATGCTTCGTTTCGCTCGTCCTATTCCGATTCTCACTCTTCCATTCGAAATTATCATGTATATACAGTTTGAAGCGAAAGAGGTACAGTAAGCCTAAATGTATTAGTACGATTCTCAGTTTTCATAGTGAGACTCTCTTTCTCTCTCCTGGAAATTCCAATTCATAAACAAATCTTGTCAAGTGAAACTGAACATAAACTTTGTCCGCATGCTCTGCCGTCCGCGTGCTGACCAGGCAAGTGACCAACGCATCATTCATGCACACGCTTTCCGCGTTGCTCATCCTTTCTCTTTAAGCCCTGACCACGCATTCCGATGCTTGAATTTTGCGGTCCTTTAGATGTGTTTGCGTTTTCAACGGTAGTCGTCTTCATTTTAGTAATGTCTTTGTACAGTTTACACATTCCTCCGTTCCCGTGAGGTCCAGTCACTGACGCTTATGAGTCATGTGTCCCTCCGTCCCTCGGTCTTTTTGAAGATGAACCGCCTAACGCTTAAAAATGTTATCATAACCGAGTCGCCCTGTCAGGTACCACCCTTGGGTAAGAGTTTAGGGGCACGATGAATAGCTGATTGAGTGTAGGGAAATGAGGAGATAATTTTCTATTCTTCAATTCCACCTAAATCACATTCCGCTTCATTCCACAAGTCGACGCTTCCTTTTCAGAGGAAATGAGGTTGCGCTCGCGCGCGGGAAGAAAGTGCTCCTGATTGCGTAACTATTCTCGTTCCCCTCTTTTCCGCCCATCCGCGTTAGCCGCCCATCATTGCGTCAGCGGATTCGAAAAGAAGACTCAAAAGAAGAGGAGAGAGAGGTCAGCAAGTTTTCTTTCTTCTCTCGAAATGGGCGTGGCCTAGAGGTCCACCGAGAAACGCAGACAACGCGTGCGGCTTCCGCGTCCCTCCTTCCGCGCCCCGCTCTCTTCAAGACTTGGGGAACCAAAACTAATTGCCACGAAGACGAGAGTTCTTCTCCCTCTCTGCCCTCTCCCTCTCGATCGTCTGTCCGCGTCTTGGCGTAGACCGCCTTCTTTCCGCATCGCCTTCCTCAAAACTCTGCCGCCTGCCTCTTTTTCCGCGAAGTCTTGCACAATTTCATCCCCCTCCCTTTTCTTTTCCCTGGCTCCCACGTGAAGCTCTCCGCGAGCGTCCACACTCTTTCCGCGTTCTTGGTCACTCCGCTTCGTCTTCGTCATCGTCGCGGGAGGGGGGAGAGGGGAGAATAGAAAAAGCCCCGGGAGGCAGAAAGGAGGAGTCCACGGGTCCCGTCAGTTTTCTCACGGGGTGCCACGCATGCGTTGAATTGCGCATCCCCCTTGCCCCATTTGCATATTGCGCAATCGAGATGACATGTATGTTTCAAAACTTTCCGCAAGGGCCTTCCGCGTCCCTTCTTTCAGAACACTTCTCTCCCCCCAGACCGTCATTTCTTAGTCATCAGTCGTCTCCATTCCGAAAATGTATTGTAAAAAGGAAAATATGAATGTCATGCTTTTCAAAATAAAATACGAAATTGAGTGGTACCGTACAAGGCTCCCTCGTGTCTGTTTTCTTTTCTTTTTCGAATCTCCTCCTTCGTACTTTTCATTTCACCATATGGCGCCATCTGTATTCCCTCCAAAACTTCTCTTTTTTTTCTTCTGTTTTCCACTTCTCCACTGATTCTGACTACTGTATTCTTCAATTATTAACTATAGTCAGTCTTCTAGAATTTGAGATTTGTCGAATTATGTCAACATGGGTTACTGTAGATTAAGTATAAAAGTATCTTGATTCTTCTTTCATGTTTGAACTCTCTCATGTCATTCATAATATTGCTAATCGTCCTCCCTCTAACCTCCGATTTTCAGGCTACATTTCAAGGTACGTTTTTTTTAAGTGTAATTAATCTGAGAACCTTATTTTTCCTACCATGTGATATGAATTGAACGTGTGCTCGCAAGAAAAAACAAGTGAGAGTGGGAAACGAAAATTGTTATGATATCTTTCATTTGTTTCTGTTCCTCTACCATCTCGATGCGAGACTCTCAAGAGCCTCATTGACTTCGTTTTCTCGATTAACCTGCCTGTCTAGCTCTCCGCACTGGAAATCTCCACTTACTCATTTCCCTCATCATGGTTCCTTAGGAAGTTGATTAATTAAGATGAATATCTGTTAGGGAGGAAATAATGATTACATGACGTGGAACTGTTTAATGTGAAGTAGGAATAATTCAGCTCGGTTCTCTTAGTATCTTTTGATTCGTAGTTTATGTTTTATTCATGTTTTCAATTTCAATTGATTGGTCTTGAAAACCAAGTGTACTGTATCAGATTATAGCTTATTTTGGAATCGAAACTTTTGGAAGGTTATCAAACGATCTGGGAAATCCCGAATAACCTTTCCAAAGTTTCGTTCTGCAAACTTAATGTCGTGAGACTGTGTAAATTTTAAACATAAAAGAATGGAGATCAAACTGAAAGTATAAATATTAGGGTTCAGTTTTTGAAGTTCACTTCGTTCCTCTTTGAGAGTTCTGAATTTCTAACGAATGCTTAATTCTGAACATTCCAAATGACGGATAGTTATCCTTGAAATGATATTCTGAGATCATGCTGGCATCCGGAAGGATCGTTGTGTTGATAAATTCGTTGATTTGAGTAGTTGTGAATTTCCAAACATTTGGGATCCGAAAGTTTTCAGAATCCGACAGTATCCTTTCTGATTTTTTTCCATCTTCTCATCCACTTTACTTGATTGAACTTTCACTCTTTGCACCCTGAAGACTGTACACACAAATCATCGCAAGAAAAACCGCCGTGTAAAAAGCTCGCTGATTCGAAAAAAGATTGAAAAAAAGGTGAGCAAATGTCTGTGGCCGACAAGTAGCTCGACACGGTAAGCGTTTGTTAAGATTAGGAAATTGTTTTCGACGCGCTTAGATGAGTCTCTGGGTCAGAGGGACCCACTTCGAGAGCACGCAACCTTGGGAGGGCGCGCGACGGTCTCTCAGCGTGTTTGTTGATTGACCGCCGGTAGGCTTTCTTATCACTACTGTTAACTTCCGTCTCTCTATCTCAGCTTTGAGCCCCCCCCCCCCCTTGCTTCTGTCCTCTCCAAATTCGGTGTCGGCTTTTTTCAACTTTTCCTCCAAGTTCACTTTTTTTCATCCCTGGTTCTTGACACTACCCATTATCACTTTCCAATTTCGAGATTTTTCTAAAATTCAAACTGACTATCCCATTAATACCGAGAATTCTAAGAGCTGATTTGTCTCGCTGGGCTAGCGTTTCTTTGACCCGTTGAATTTAACAATTTTATTGGTTTCTCTCTCCGCCCGTCAGTTTCACTGCTTCTCGGGCAGACACTTGCACATCTGATTTTCTCTTTCTCTTCGAAGTATCAAGGTTTGTGAGCATCTGATTGATTATGATGGAGGGATAATGGGGAATGAGAGGGTGGAGCAAAAAGTCCAAAAAAGGGGCGTGACTCCGTTCTTGAAATTTTCGAAGTTTCGAATTTTTTATACGTCAAATGGCAAAAAGTGCTACCGCGTCCCACCGCACTGTCTTGTAATTTCTGAAATTCCAGCAACCGGCTCAGTATGTCCCTCTTATTACGATATTCATTGTTGAACTGCTAAACATGTAATCGTGTCTGTTTCACACGGATTAACACGCTTTTCATTCACTCGCCAACTGTTGAATATTCAAATTTTGAAAGTGAATTTCGCGAGGTGCCGAACAGACATACACACACTTTAGGTAATAAGTGAGATAAAGGTGCGTAATCCGACGCGGGCGCGCCACCGTTGGTGTGCCTTCTCAATTTGGCAGGCAGCCGTTCAAACCACCGCCTGTTACATACTGTTTGCTGTATCTGAACCTCGACCGTCCTCCCCCTCCCCCTCCGAAGCGCCGATGACCAGCTAGCTGGCGGAACGCAACCACGAATACAAATATATACCGTCTATCCAAATATCGTTTACGAGTTGTTTTGCAGTTGGTGCCTCGAACCTGAGTACGTTCGTTCAAGAGCTGCTCGCCGTTCTTCGGTGGAGCTTCATCACGGCAGGGTGGGGGGTCAGACAAAGGGAAGAAGATGAAAAAGCCGTTGGCTAGTAATTTATTTTATTTTGCATCACTTCACCACCTCTTTACTTTTCTTTTCGTGTTCATCTGTCACAGTTCGTCTAGAAGCGGCAGCAGCAGGGCGACTACTAGTGGTCAAGGCGCATCTTGTTGTTGTTTTGGCACTGTGTTGTTGTTGACAGCTCAAGAAATGTCTCATTTCGCATTCAACGACAATTTGGTGTTCCAGTCTTTTTCCGTTCCAGACTCTTTTATTTTGGCTGCAGATCATCTCTGAAAAAGCGACTGACCCCTTAATTAGTTCTCTCTCTTCTATTTTTGTTTTCCGCTACAGTACTGTTTGCTCATACTATTTGTTGATCCACTTTGTTTCCTGAAGCTCCTCATTTGTTACTTATATGGAATTCATAGGTAGAGTAAACGGGCAACTTTTCGGAAAATTTATTTGGTTACTGTAGTTATCCCAAATTCTAGTCTGGAAAAGAGTTTGAATGAAAAACTGTTACCAGAACGAACTAACTTACAGAAACATTTTTTGAATCCATTTCCAATTTTTCATAATATCATCCAAAGTATTTTTATGCTGTCTTCTGACCATCTTTAACCGCTTTCTTTTGACCATCGAAATTTCCGTTCAGCCCACCTCTTCTAAAAACAGAATGGGTTATATGAAAACGGAAACAAGCCAATTTCGCAATTTTCAACCGAGATTTCTATTCAGTCCATGCCAAGAAAAACATCTTTTAGCCATCCAAACGTTAGTGACGACATTCTGAACTGACCACTCACTTAAAATAGCACTCAATTAAACATTGTAAAGGAGCAAGAAGCGGTCATCTGAAGAAGATACTCAGTGTTTTTTGCTTCCTTGTGTTGTGTACCCACTGTCCTACCGTAGTTTGGGGGGACCTTGAGTTTTATGATGTTCACTTTACAGATTACAATTCTCCCTCCGTTAACCTATGTTATGTAATCCTGCAAAAAACTCTTGGCTTGGTCGGCGTAAGAGAGAATTAAAACTTTATGACTAGGTAATTTTTTTACTTTGAATGTTTATAATCTGTTGGAAGTTAGTCTTCTTTCTATGAAGTTTACTGTTTTGTCCTTGTTGAAGATCAACAATTTTAATTCTTCTGAAGTTGACTGTCTTTTGATTCACTCTGTATACCTTGTGAAACTTTACTTCGTACCACATCACGTCAGCTTCTCAAAAAACCCGTGATGACGAAAGGTCTCGTAAGTATACAGCAAACGGGAGCCAGCGACTACTAGGAGGGGGGCGGCGACCGCGCGGTCACCTCTTCCGGTCATTTTCTCTTTCTCAAGTTACCTGGCGACCTCAGAGCAGTGCGGAAAAAAAGGGTCCGCAGAGTGGAGTGCAATTTCACCATGAGCACCCCAGTCGTCCTGCCAATCTCCAAGGTTTTTTTCGGAGGGGACCGCTCGGGACAGAGAGAAACGGGGAAAAAAGATCGAATAAACTGAGGAGGGCGACGCGCCCAGCGGAAAGCCCTAACGGACCTCGAGAACTTTTTTGTGCGTTTCCCTTGCCGCAGAGGCTCCGCGAGACGACCGCTTTGCCGCGCCGCTTTCTGGTTGACCACTACTACGATTAAACAAGTGGTCAGCTGAGCTGAGGTGGAATGGAATGCTATTCGTCTTCCACTTTTCATGGCTTTATGAACAGAAAGAACTTTTTTATGGGACTCGTACTATTAGGTCCGCTCTTAGACATATGAATCTCAACTCGACGTTCCTCCTCTTTCTTTTGTTGTAAGTCTCCATTAGAAGATTAACCCCCAATGTTATATGACTCCTTCTACAGTACTCCTCCCTCGAGGGTGGTATAATATTCCAAATAACAACTTTTTTAGTGCACAGATTCCATACTAATCAGGCTGAATGTCTCTATGAATGTTTCATGAGTCTGCTGACCAGACTTGAATAAAAGGGTTTCAGTTAGGAAAAACGGAACGGAGGTGTCTGGATCTAGGCTCCGCCTATTTTATACTAGTCCTAGTCTCAGCTCGACCTCCCCGTTTATTCTTCTTCTCTTTTTCAACTAATTCCATACGTTCAGTTATTTATCTGCCCATCCATGAACGGCTTGAGCTGTAGTATTGTTTACCAAATGACCAGAGGAGAAGAAGATAGAGCTGTTTTATCCATTTCTTCAATTGGAATATTTTCAGCTATTCATGCCTTCCAGATGTAGATCCTTGCCTTTGTAGGATGATCATTTTATCTTTCTCTTATTCTTTTTCAGTCCAGTTTTGCTCTCTTGACTTTCCAATTTGCTCTCAGTAAACAAATCCCTCGCTTTTAGTTCCAGAATGTTATTTTCAGTCTAACTATCATGGTTTTTCTTTCAGACGGGTCAGTTAGTGGTCCAAGACGACGAACGACAACAACAATAACAACAACAGAACACAACGACGCCTTCGGCAACGGGAAGGTCAGCTAGTGGGGGGGAAACCAGCAGCTCGGAGAGAAGGAGAACTGCTCCGGAACACAACTTTACGGAAGTCTGTGTGTCGTTTTTTTTCTTGGCACACCATAAACAAAAACATCAACAAGAAAAGAAGCGAACGGCCGTGGTCTAGCGTTTCGCTTAGGACGTTGGTGGTCCCAGTTTTGTGGTTCCGTTTTCTAGTTCTTCCAGATGATACTATCAAATTCAGATTTACAAGAAGATGGATGTCTGATATACTTACAACCCGCTAGAATGTTTGTCCACCAGTAGCTTGGTCACCTTGACCGTTTTCCACAAAGAAAGTTAAAGAGATTCCCCCGCGCCTATCAAATCAGTGATCTGCGCATAGTAGACCAGCGCGTAACCAAGTTATCTACTACGAGCAACTTGAGAAGAAGAGTTACAGTACGCCTCTAACTATTTCGAACGTTCAATTTTTTTGTTTTTGATATCGCCAGTCTGGGGATTCGTAAAACTTGATAACAACCTCTATATCAGAAAATATTAAAGCTCCCTTGGGACCGTTCAATCTCATCAAATAGACATTTATTAATTCTCATTCAAAACAAAAATGATACGGTGTTCGGTTTTTTTCACATTTACTTGCTGTATCAATAATCAAAATGATCATCCTCCCCAATCTATCTCATACGAAATCTTCTAAGCTCCGCCCACTTGTTTTTCCAAACAATAAGTTACGCTTTATTAATAATTCAAGAGAAGGAACCACTAGTAGCAGTCCTTCGGATTTCGTTCGTGTAATTGAATCCGTGTATGAGTCCTAAGAAAGGTCCAGATTTGAAGCTTTCAGAAAGATATTGCGTTTCATGTCCAGGCAAACTGACCACTACTAAAGAGAAGAGTGACCAGTGTCCACTACCATCATATTCTAATCCGCCCCAGGGCTCGATTTTCACAATTTCCCTCTAGTGGTTTTTTCCTTATTACGATTTTCGAGTCCAAGGTTTGAAGATATTCCCACAACTAGTGTTCGCACATTTTTCAAACCAGCTAAAGCTGACTCTGCAACCTGAAGTTTTTTTTTTCAATTTCCCAATCGAAAATTTCCGTGAAAGGGGCACTTTTCACTTTTCGATTTACGCCAATAGCCACCAAAATTCAACGACTGAAACGCCCAGGCACTTTTTCTTCCACTTTCCATTTTTCTGAGAGAGAGACTCTCAGCAGTGCATTAGCATGAGTGAATGACCCCCTTGCTAGTTTTACGATAGTACGAACGACGAACCACAATGCTATATTGTGGGCGGGCCCAAAGAGAAAGGATTACAATAACCAATCTTGTGCTGGATTTGGTTGGATCTGACGCAAAAAGGTTGCGCTGGAATTAGAACTTACATAAATCTTCAATTTTGGGTATACTGTAAGTAATCCAATTTCCGACGAGACACGCTTTGCTGCGTCTTATCTCGATTTCCGATGTAACCTAACCGGACGATTCATTTTCTCGTTGTCTTTATCTCCATTTTTAGCATTACCAACAAAACAGAAACGAATCTGGAAGACGATGCAGATTATGTTTTCGCAGTCTGTCGTTGTTCGCTTCGAACTTCGTATAGTGTCATAATCAATTCAGTTGTCCACTCGTCGCGTTCGCTTTGCTTCGGAAGAAAACTTTGCTTTTTCTTCTTTCCAGGCTTCTCTCTTTCTGTGCTCAAGAGAAAAACGAAACTGGAGGAGGCGGAGCTTTGAGACGGACGCATGTTCCCAAGCAGAAAAAAAAGGAATGTCCGGAAAAGGATAGATGGCGTTTGGGTTTGCGCTCTTATGATTGAGGAGCATTTCTTCTCCAAACGTTTCCTTTTCCGTTTCTCGAAGCCTCACTTTGGGAAACAACGTGGTCCTCTTCTTGTTGCTATTGCGTCTCCAGACTCATTCATTTTTTAGACCCGTCCGTCCGAGAGAGAGAGAGAGAGAACATCTGACTGATCACCCCCTTTTTTTATTCCAAGCGGCGAGCATCTTCATATCTTGTCTTTGTTGTTGTTTTTGTTGTTCTCAATCCATTTTCTCTCTCTCATTGTAAGGACTAGCTCAAGCTGTTATCATCCTAGGTGATTTTTCGCATTCCAACTTGGATAGTCGATAGTTACAGTATTTCAATTTTGACTCTAAAAATAGCCTAGTTCAATGTCCTGGCAGAGTTATGCTGAATAAACAGATGCAATACCTGTAGTGACCCTTCTTTTCAAAAAACTATACCTCGTGGAAACGAAACGCGTCAGACCAAGCGACGCTTCTCCATTTCTCGAGTGACCAAGAAATCACAGTTTCTCACATTGCATTGACTCTTCACACCTTTTTCTCACACTGCCAGGTTTTCTTCTTCTTCTTCTTGAGTTTCCATTTTCCCCCATTCTCGATTGACCGAATCTCCATTCACTTTTCGAACATTGACCGACGTCTTTTCTTCTTCCAAAACTGATCAAAAATATGATGACCACTTTTCACTTTTCATTTCATATCACCTTTTTCGGATGCACTATAAAATTTGTCCACCTGTTTGCGCATGCACCTTTATGGTCATCAACTGGTTGAAATGAGGCCGCGACCTGGTACGAGGAACGTGATGAAGCAAACAGAAGCTCTGGAAGAGCGCAGTCTCGGAAAAAAAAATTGGGAAGAGGAGGATTCCGATTTAGAACTAGCTTCAGAGTGGGGACATAAACTGTCACTATAGATACCAGTAGTCTCTTTTTGATGTTTTTATGTCACAAAGTCGAGACGAATTTCGAAATTCTCTCTCTTCACGAAAACCCGATGTCCTACAAGTCACAAGCTTTAGCTGACAGCGTTTCACGTTTAACGATGGTTTACCAATGTTTGCTCGGCAACGCGCCATTGGTCGTCATCCGTGTTGTTTCGAACGAATCCGCGCAGAAGCATCCACGTCTTCGTATTCTTTTCTTTTTTTTTTGAACTTTTCCCCAATTCCATTTCTTCTTCTTTCTCTTTTGCCGTTCACCTCATGTGGTTCAAATTATCATATCGCTCAGACCCCTCCTTTTTCCCAGCCGCTTCTACTACTAGATGGGTGGCGGTGGATGTCCAGCAGCCAACTCGTCATTTTTTTGTGTTTGCTATACGTTCCAGCTGTTGAACACTCAAACACTCAAGAGGAAGAGATATGTGATGAAAAGTGAAAAAATTGGGGGAGATTTGAACGGATCAGAAAGAGGGTGGTCAAACATTCTCGGCGGGTCCCTCGAACTTTGTATCAGTAGAGTCTGTTAAACATAAGCGACGAAAAAAAACAGTTGATTCGAAAACTCTTTCAGCTCGATGAGCAAAAAGCGGGGGGAAAACCTGACCAAATGTCCACTATACGAACAGCTGATGCCAATAGAAAAGAATCCAGGAAGAGATCTGGAGAAAAAGGGTCCTCTTCTCCTCTTTTCCTGATGATCAAGCCTGCTGGTCAGCAGCTCATCCATCAAAATCTCGTTTTGTTCCTTGAACTTGTTCTGCAGTGTCCGTCGTCGGGTCTCCTCCCATTTCCGAAACCACCTTCTCATCTTCTTTGTTTTGCCATCCCGTCCGCCTAGGCAGTTTTTTCTCTCCTCATCTCGAGAGTACACCTATAGTTCTGAAGCTCACCTATTGAAATTTTAATACTCTCGGCAATCCTCAGATCTCAGAACAAAATCAAGGTTTCACGACCGTATGGGTATCGGCACCAGATGTTTGGATTGTTTTCCTCTGCCGCTTCTCGATTCTTTTTTCTCGTTGGTCACTGATGTTCACTTCAATTCCATCGGTCAGTTGCGAGATAAAGGAGGAGAGGGGTTTCATATTATGCAACAACTTGCGGAACATCATTAAAAAGGCAACATGGAGGGATAGAGAGAAAAAAAACCGGTCAGATCGAGAAATCCCAAATTTTTTTCGATTTCTTCTAATCAGTTGCAAAAATTTCCTCCTTCTGCTTTTTCTTGTTTCTCTCCCGAGATTCTTGAAAACTAGGAAAATGAATTGGTTTCCAGTTTGTCCCCTCTGAATACTGTAGATCCCGCGTTCCTCTTCCCATCCGGATCAGCCGTCGCCGCATAATCATCGGTCCCTTTTTCCCGTCAATCACCAATTCATCCATCTCTTAGTTATGTGGGCACACGAGGAAGGTTATCTGCGGTCAGTCTGTGGATAGATGTTGCGCGATTAAGGTAAGAGGAGAGGTATGAAGACATCTCACTCCGGGAAAGTAAGAAAGAGACAGCCTGCCCCTGTATGACCTTTTATCAAAAAGTGCGCACATTCTCCGGGAAATGAACGGGAGGCAAATGAGCGGAATGAGATGACTTATCAGTCAATTCCATCAAACATTTGCAGCAAGGTCAGTCATTTTGTTATGTCTAGAATCGGTGAGTCTCTTACATAACTTAATGCATTCGACTAGCGATTTTTATGAGGCTGTGGTAATTGGCCAGATTGGAATATGCCCTCTCGTAAATATTTTGACAGACAGATGCACAGTACCAACGAGATTACCACTATACAAAATTCCAATATTTCGAAAATATTTACCCAGCCTTTTGCCTAGTCTTCTGGTACCCAATGTGAATTCGACTGGCACGGTGCTCCAGCTGAGGGATAGTATAGATAGCAATCCCTCAAGTCTGCCAACTTTTCTTCGTCTTTTTCCCTGATTCCAATCTTCCCTTCGGATCTTTTTTTGCGCCAAAGACACCTCGAGGTAATCAACTGGTTAATAACTTAATGAATGACAGTGGACATCCGCCCCGCGCGCGCGGAAAAAGATTAACTTATCCGCGGGCTTTCTTTTCTTACCGCCGCCAGTGATAGGATCGCATCTACCGTATTCTGATTTCTAGACTCTGCCATTCAGGATCTCAAGGAATGAAGAGAACGGTATGAAAACACAACTTTTCCTCTTGATTCCAAACACATTTAAGCGGTCATCTGAAGAAGAGAGGAGAACTGTTTGAATTCTCAGCGCCATCGACATCACCCATTATCACTAATTTGCCTTCTTTATTTGCCTCCTGCGTTCAGGATATTTCTCGGACAAATGAGTGGCATCTTTTTCTCGGTAGCCAAAACGGCTAACAGTTTCTCGTTACACTGTTCCTCTGCCACTGGTCACTCTAGGTCACCCGCAGTTTTCACTTCCGCTCAGGGTGAAATGAAATTGAAACAAGAATGACTCACTACCCAGGGAGAGAAATTCCAGAGGGTTTCACAAGATCTTGTTCCAGAAGCATTTTTTTGTAATTTTACATTTTCACAAACTGTGGTGTTCGAACAATTTAACAAATTCACTGATAGTAATGATTTGATTCCACCTCCCCCCAAATTTCTGAAACGAGACCGCCAGCAAGAAAAAAGGGTGAGAAAGAAGAAACATTGGTTTCAGCCATCACCTCCTCTCTCCTCCCCAATTGATACCAGTTTTCTTCCAAACACACGCACGTCTTCGCGCTCATTTTTCCTGTTAACATTCATTTTCTCCTGTTGCTGCTACTGCTACTGGCTGACTTTTGATTTCTCTATTCACAATCTTCAATCACCAAACCCCTCTCCCCTCTTCTCGATAAGAAAAACGAACAGACACGGGACCTTATACTGTATTCTCAGCAGTGTATCTTCACATGTCTCTATCACATCCCCTCTTTTCCTCTCATTCTTCTACTCCTCTACCATTGGGGAAATGAAAGGGCCACCCCGTCTTTTTCCCGTCATCATAATCATCGCTTTTTATCATTCCCTCATCCTCCCCTTCTCGCCCTCCCATCTTACAAACACACACACACAGGAGGCAGCGGCAGTCGAACATCATTCAAACCAATTTTCACTTTTTAATTGACAGATCTTCAAACAACTTTCGAAACTGTGAGATGTTTCGCTTTCCCATCTTATCACTTATTGTTAGCGCGCGAAGATTGTTCACAAGATAATTGGGTGAAAACTCCTTTATTCTTATGAATCATACACTCACGTGTTTAGTTTTAGTGATCTAATGAGCCATCATAGTCTCGAGAGACTTACTACTGCTTTCCCATTTAGCACCGACTTCTAGACTCTCAGCCCACTCTTCCGCTTCCTCCCCACCTGGTCAGAACCTCTTCATATTGACTGTCCATTCCTATAAATCAAACCGAGGCATCCTAATTACCACCCGCACTAAACGCTAATAATAGCCGATGCCCATATTAAATACAAAAGACGTTTTGAAACTTTCCGGCATACGATCCAGTTGAACGAATTGTGCTTCTGCCCCCCGTCTAGTCGCCGGCGCAACTGACCAGATCTTCCCCAGTAACGCTTATTGAAAATTATTGGTTAAGCGACGGCCAGACAGCTTCTGGAGTCGACGTTCCGGATTGCCCCGCCACAATTTGCTTTTTGCCCGGTCTCACAGGACGACGACGTCGGCATTGCGCACAGTTCAAGATTTGGTAGATATATACAATACGCCCACTTCTTTTACTTTGGCTTCATCTTGGTTTGTCCTGTGGCGGCCGGCAGACCGCGCGCTCCGCCAAAAAACAGTTCGCGTAGGAATAAATGCGAATGAAGAAAAAAAAGAAGGAGGAGGATACATTGAGATCCATCATTTCAAATCGGCAATGGCTTTCCGCTACTTTTGTGATACATATATATCATACCGAAATGCTATCCTAGCCCTCATACGAGTTTTACGGTCTGTTGAAAGTGTGAAATTCTTTAGGAGAGAAGCCTCCTCCGATTTTATTCCTTATTTCTCACTTTCATTCCTACTCTCTTCTACCACCGCCGGCATCCCTTGCCATCACCGTCGGGTCCCATACTTTTATGACGAATTGAGGGCTCGATTCGTTCAGAAGAAGAAGGAGGAGGTGGAGGGGAAAAGGGGGCGGGGTCATGTTGACCAATACGGTTTTCTGACAAACGCCGTCAGTTTTCGTTGCCTCACACAAGCATGCAAAAATGGAACGGATGGTATGGTGACGCATTCAGTCCATTCTCCGTTTCTCGACGAGTTTTTCACAGTTTTAATTTTGCTCTCTCTCTCCCTCTCCTTTTTCCTTTTTTAAGAAACTGTATTTTCTTGTTTCCTCTTTCTCTTCAAATTCTATTTCCATATTTGTGCAGTTTTCAAGTGTAGAATTTCAATCACTGATTACGGCACGTTCTGGCGGTCTCTTCTAGCGGTCATTTTCAGTTTCCGCTATGGGCACATACACACACAACTGTTCCTTATCAGTTTAAACCTGGAACAAATCGAGTGAGAAAGAGAGACACACAGATGACCAAAATGGTGAAACTGAAACTGACCGTCTAGTGATTGCTTTTCATTTCGATTTTTCCTCAACTCCTCCTTTTTCTTTTAGATTTCAGTTTTTTCTGGAAAGATTTTTTTGTTGAAAAAACAATCTCATTCTCCACTATGTGGCGTTTTTCAAATCCCTTGCTTCAATTTTTCATTATTCTCTTCTTATGACATTTTCTTCCGCATCCTATATTCTCGATATCTTATTCCATTTTCATCCCTTATATTCAATTTTTCAGACCACTCCTATTTCTCTATGAAAGAGCGCCATGGATGAGTATATGCAATTCAATAATTTTTATCAACAGCCCATACCGGGAGCTGACATGTATCCGACACCACCTATCGGCATAGAAGATCAGATGGGCATACAGCCGAAAGCGGTAAGTCATGGGACCCTTCACAGGCCTCTCAATTTCCCTGTCTGGCTTTTTATGCAGAAATTTGATTGAGTGGGACTGAAGAGGGTAGACGGGGAGGGGACGAGGGCGGATTGAAACAAAAATTTGGTGCAGGCAAAAAATTCAAGAGGGTAGTATAGCCATAAATCTGTCATTCGGTCGAAAAAACTGACACTGACGTTGAGGAAAATCGTCATTTTCTTATTCCCCCATTTTCTCAAAATCACGAGAACGGCTCTAATGGACCTTCCCATTTCGTTTCTCTCATTTCCCAATTTCGATCAAATCCCAAGAACCCTTTTCTACGACCGAATGGATCCATTCCTCTGGGCAATTCTTACTGTAGGTTTTCAAGTCTAGTCTGATGATTTCTTTCGGTATGACCCCTTTCATAACACCTGTTTAGACTTCAGTATCAGCTCATAATAAACTGATAGTTATAAAAAAGCTCCAAAAAAATAACAATAACTTGTTTACAAATAGGGAGTAGTGGTATAAAAAACTCAAAAATAACTGGCCCAGACAGGGCGAGGCTTTCTTTTTGGCTCTTTTGGCTTTGATAAGGTTGTTTTGAAAAGTGGTGTTGTTGTTGACTAGCAAGTTCGATGGTCACTTTCTTTTCCAAATAAGACCAACACAAAACTGAACATAAGACCCATCTGAAAAAAAAACGGCGTGTCACATTTCATTTTCACTTTTCCTCTGACCCTCTGCCGCTCGTCACTCCGCGTTGCGTAATCAGTGATCGACGCTTCATCAGCGCCGCAGAGAATAGTTGTTTCTGGCTCTCTGCTATCGGTCACTTTCCATACGTCACATGGGTCATCCGAGGCGACAGGGGCGTCAGGTGGAATGAAAATGAAAATGAAGTGCAGAGAAATTTGAGAGCAAGGGAAAATAGTGTGAAAGAGAGAGCCAATAGATGAAGGAGAGGTAGAGAGAATGGTCACTAAACGTTTTTCCTCCGGACCTATGAGTTCGTAAACAACAGAAATAACACACACCTTCACGTGATAGTTAGTCAAGAGGGACTAATGGAGACTTTCTTGTCAGCTGTCACAATTGACAAGAAAGTTTCTCACCAGGGAATGTTGTAAATGGGGGACGGATTCTCAGTATGTATGAAACAATTGGAACAAAGTGGATGGAAAGACCAAAATTTCCAGAACGAACCCCCACCGCCACCACCGATTGTGATCTGCCCGACGGAAGTAGATCACATCAATGTGACGCTCGAGAAGAACCAACAATGCGAATGCAAGGTACCGAAATGTTCAGTTTTCAGATTCACAATAGTTTCTATTTTTCAGGACTGCGGAAAACTATTCAACTCTGTTTGGTACCTGAAGCAGCACGCTGTGAAACATTCAAACGACCGACCCTTCAAGTGTAAATTCTGCTTCAAAACGTACAAGTTTCGATCCAACCTATACCAACACAAATGCCCGGAGCGACAGAAGTCCATGGCACAGCGACGACGAGGACAGAACATCATCAACTCGAAACGGAGTGAGACACAGATAATCAAGACCAGCAAGATCGAAACGGTGATAATGCAAGAGGAGCCTCAGATCACATTTCCCATGCCAATCCAGAACTGCTTCTCCGAGACTGAAGACAACGATGCCCCAATCACATATGGACTTGTGATTCAGAACATTGACCCAAACCAAATGCAACAACAGATGTCACAACCGATGCAACAGGTCCCTCAACAGCAAATGCCACTTCAAGACATGCAGCAGCAACAGCAAGCTCCACTGACACCCCAACAGACTCCAGCCGACATGCATAATGTAGGAATTCGCACTTTCAGCTGCTCCTGTTGTCTTGTCCATTTCCAATTTCAGTTTTCATCTTTTCAGTTTCAAAACTTTCAAATGCACATTCCATCGGTTGTCGATCCGCTGATGAACGACATGGAGAACCACTTCGACAAGCAGGCGGACTTCGATAGCGTACGTGGTCCACAGCTATCCACGCAACAGATTGAGGATTTCGTTGAGAAAAATAAGCATAAGGTTAGGGTCTCGCAGCGACTATCCCTTATTTGTCACACACTAGAATGCGCCTGCCGATCGTCAGATCATGTCCTCGGGTTCCACTGTAGCACCATCTCCTTGTCCGTCTGAAAAGAATATTTCGAACACGGAAACATCATCATGATGAATGTTTTTAGGAATCGTTTGAATTATGTTTTCACTCACTATATAGCACCATCCATACATGTCTCCCCCCGCCGATTAGTCATCCCACTGAAGTCGATCGGGTTGGTCTGTCTATGTCTGTCCCCCCACCGGGAAAAAGAAATGCTCAGAAATATTTGATTAGAAACTATTTCTTCACCCTTCTCCGTCTGCAATGACACGGTCTCGTACCAACCGGCACTGGTTTCCACGTATTGTTTGGTTTGGTTTCATTTCAGACAAAAAACCCCGAGAAACTGTGAATTGGGAAAAATTACAACACATAGTTATTATTCATCAGAATGTTTCGTGGGGACTCGGAGGGAGTAACTTTGAGTTGGAAAGAGGGGAGAAATGATTCAGACCAAATTTTCGGACACCTGTGTCGGCATAGTTACTCATACAAGATGGTCCACTCATCTAGTGGTGGCGACCGGCACACTGACCCACATTTCGAAAAAAAGCTAGAAAAAGAAACGGGAAGACTAACTAGGGAATGGCGCGAACTAACTAGGGAAGAGCACGACTTCAGGAGGTTCTGTGAATTTTCAAATTGCGATAATTCATTTCAAAACCTCCACTTTCTAATAGTAGCCATCACATGCTGGGCTCTCATCTCCCAGTTTGCACTGTTCCCTAGTGAAGTATGATAATTTGAACATAGAAATATAATACAATTCTCGATGCATCAATGGAGTGAATCTAAAACCGTTTTTGTTGTCGGTTCCTTATTCATAGGAACTTAAGATTATAACAATTTGAGCCGACACCTCAAACCATTACAAGAAATGGATAACTCATCATAACAATCAGCTTATCTGCGTTTTTTAACCACCCACTCATCACAATTGATTTTTAGGCTAGTGTGTTATTCAACCTTTCATCCTATTACAGCTCTTCTCCTGCCGTCAATGCCGTGTCTATCTTCCAACCGAGGAAGCTTTCATGAGACACTCGGCATCTCACAATGGAGAGGATTTGTTCCCACACAAATGCGCGGATTGTCGTCAGGCTTTCGACTGCGAGAAAGAGCTCATCCGTCACATTCAGACTCACACCATGGATGAGGGTGTCTTCAGATGCTACGAGTGCTGCGGACAGTTCAGAAGCCAATACGCTCTCCGTCGTCACAAAGATCAGTGCCGCCCATGCTTCGTGCCACCACACCCGAACAGCATTGTGAGTTGTAGTTGAGCGCGTTTGTATGGTGTAGTTTAGATCAAGAAGTTCCAGATGGTTTCTGTCAACTCTCCATTCGACCCATTCTCGTTCATTCCGGACGACAGCTTGTTCCTCCCAGCGTGCGATGACCATCTTTCCACAGTTGGAACCGACAGTGGAATGGGAAGCGAGGGATCGCCAAACAGCATGTCTCAAGCGTCCCCGGACAGAAATGGAATGGATGACACATTCAGCTTCCTCAATGGTAAGAAGAAAGAGAAGGAAGACGATGAGGACTCTGGATTCCGTTCCCGTCTCAACTCCGTGACGCATTCCTGCTCGCCAGACTCGTTCTCCGATTCCCATTGTGACTCACCACCACGAAAACTGTCCGGTGGCAGCGGCATGGGCGCTTCTTCATTCTTGGGAGGCTACGGTACCGGCCCAACTTACGGCACTCAAATGATCTACGACAAGAGTCTTGATGAGATCGACTGCGACAACTATGGAATGATCAAGGACACTCCAGTCATGTACAAAGATCAGATCATTTCATTGAGAAGTCAAACCATCAATGGAAGCGGATTGGCAGTGGCCCCAATTGTTCAGTACCACATGCAGCCAATGTCCATGAAAGGTTCGATTAGACAGAAGTTGTGCATTAACCAACAGTATTTTTTTAGAGTTCTGCATCCAAACTCCATCCACCTATGATGCTGAGAACTCCGAGAGCTTCGACAACGATAACCAAGTCTGGAAGAACGACGGTTATGATATGCCACCAGTTGAAGTCTCCGATGTCAAGTAGGTTGACTTGTAAAGCTTCTAATATCTCAACTTTCCTGGTTTCAGAAAGCTCGCAGCTGTCCTGATCACCATGTACTTGTGCAGTGCCGCTGATCAAGGTGAGTTAGAACCATTGACATGATGTCAGAATAAGTATGATTTTCAGTGTCCGATGTGCTCTCAATGTTGGCCAACCTCTCAATCCAATAAGCATTGTATTGTACACAGTCGCCCAATTTTCCTGGGCATTCACTTACTCCCAGCAGAGCTTCTATATTTCTATCCCCGCCATATTTTTTCGTTACCCATAATTTACCCTCCAAGTTGATCTTGGCTCTCACTTCCCTTTCAAGTCTTTCACCAAATGCCCGCCCGTTGCTGTCAGAACGGACACGGGTAGTAGTTCAACTAGCGATTCCTCATTATTTTGTCCTGTATTATTTGTCTCACAGATTTCTACTTGTCCCCTTTCGATTAGTTTTTCGTCTTTATTCAGCACCCAAATGTCTTTCAAAAACCATCAATCCTAGTGATTCTCCCAGTCCTAAAATTTTCTCATAAATTCCACACTTGCGTTCTTTCAAAACCACCCCCCACACAAAAAAGTTTAATCTCATACTACTGGCTAGTTTCCCATGAGCTAGCATCCCCGATGTCTTTCATTCATTGTTTTCGATCGTTTTGCTGAATGATTCCATGGATCTAAAGTGAGCATTTAGCAAAACGACTGAGCGACTCCATAATTGTGATTATTAATCGCTCTAATCCCACTTCCCGAACCCCCCCAACCCGAGCCCATTTTTTCCCCTCCAAACCCGCTTGCTTCCTTTATCGTGATTATTTCTTTCCCCTTGTGTCGTCGGTGACAATAACTCCGATTTCCCACAAAACTTTAACTCTTCAAGAAAAGTTATGTGGGAAGTCCCTTAACCGCCAACCCCTACGATCTCAAATGGTGGCGTTTCCCAACCATTCAATCAACACCAAATACTCTCTGAGCACCTATCTTGTCTTCACAGTTTCTGTCCCAAAACTCTCTCCATCCAAAGCTTTCTTGAATCCTATACGATCTACTCCAGATACAGTTACATTGTTCATTTTTACTTACTCTTGTCACAAACCCCTTTCTTTAATTTTCCGTCCATCCAATTGTATTGTTTCCTGCTCCGGTACTTCATGACTTTTACTTTTCCCTTTGCATGACCCTCCTTACAGAAGTACCCCCATCCTTGTACCATCAATCCCCCCAAATCTCTCGAGTTTATACTTTAGTCGGCGTCTTTCATTATCGTGTACCTAATCTCATCAACTTTACGTCTCAAACTTAATTATTTCAATACTGTATGTACAGTATCCTTGCTCCCGGATCAGTTAATTATTGTTTACCCGAATGTCTTTCGGTTTTCCTAGTTGGAAACATGGCGCCAATTCCAAACCCTTCAAATAATTTCTCTTTTCTACAGATTAAGCTTCTTGCTTCTCCTGTCTATGCTTGTACCAGTATTTTCCACCATTTTTGAGGTATACCCTTTCCGTCGAAGGCCAAACCTCTATCCAAGTTGTAACCATTTCTTGGTTCCTTATGTTCTTTCCATTTGAAACTACTGTGCAACGCATTGTTAAATAAATATTTATGGGCAAAAAAAACAAAATTCCAGGAGTTTACACCTCATCAGAACTTGTTGTTGAACTGAGAACCATAACAGGAACAGATGAAAATTACAACCCCCACACTAAGTTTTGTTTCAGAAAAAAAAACAGAAACGATGACGATGATGGAAGTAGAATTTCCTCGAAAAACAAAGAACAGAAACTGGTTGTCTTTTATGTTACAATGTAGAGTTGATGACTATACGGTAGACTCTTAATTAATTTTTTGGTCAGCTTTCAGGCCCATCAGGTGATATTATAACATGAACTCATATTTTTGAAAAATGAATCATTACCTGGTGTCTACGAAGGAAATCGGGGGAATGAGTCAAGTCTGATTTTCCCACAAAACTTCTGAATCTGAATCTGAGTCGGAGTCATGTCACAAAAAGAGTTCAGTAATGAGAAAAACAACTACTCACCTGTTCTCCGATCAAGAGATGTAAAAGATGGATTTTTCAAAAATAAAAATTCTAAAATTGTCGAATGAAATTTCCCGGAAAATCTGGAAAATGTCATCCTCTCTTACTTCGGAAATGGCATAATGACGTTGGATTAAAAACTGTAGTTTTATCGAGTCTAGTAAGTATTAGAATCAAGTACCTCGATTCACGAGAATTCATTTCATTTTTTGTCATCTGTCGGATTTCAGGATTTCAAGTTCAAACTTCTTCCCATTTTATTTCAGACCATCACATTCCAGTTGTGGTTTCTGCTCGATTACGACTGTGTAAATGGTAAAGGTTACCAAAAAACACCTGGCCTTGTGCAAACGAAAGGTTAAGGTGGAAACAACTGTGTCAACATTCAAAAATGTTTCAATTTCACTAGGTATTTCACAACCACGTCAGACTTTACGATCGTTGGCTAATGATGTGTGAAGCGGGGCGTTCGAAGCTTGTCACTTTTGTTTTTGACCTGAAATGTGAAAAAAATGACATCAAGGTTAGAGTTTGAATGTTTCACGTCTTTTCTCCCAATTACGCAATGATGAGTATATCCTTCTTCATCGCAGATGACGTTACTGAAAACACACATTACAAACAGATGCCCAAGCTCCGGAAGATGAATAGGGATGAGTAACAAAGAGAAGTTTCTGGGTCCCCCTCCTTCATTGTTGTTATACGATTCTATTATACGATTCATTGTTCCGTCCAAAAAGGAAGCGAAACGGGAAATAAGAAGATGATGATGAAGCGGAAGCAGAAGACGTGGGTGCATGTTACGAGCCATCAGATTTTGCACAAGATTCTTCTAATCAACAAGATGAATAGTAATGTGGGCGCGTGCATGACTTACCTGAAATCTAATCAACAAGACTATTCATGTGTAAACTGTATACTTATTAGGCGCATGAGGAAGACTACGACGACTACTACTATCGTCTAGTTTTCGATCTTGTATAGGTCTGAAAACTCTGAAATTCCGACATCTCTGGGAAACGTATGAATGAGGAATGAGGAATGATGAGGATGAACAAAACAAGTCAAGTGTGTTCTCGTCTAGTTTTACTAGGATCATGCCGGATTTCCGCCTCTGAAGACTTTCTATTAACACAATAATTTATTTTGTCTGCAAAAACTGAAAAATTAGACACAGGGCGACAGGGGTGGATGGGTTGAATGTTTGCATGTTGGGATGATTAAGTAAGTATATTTTAGTTCATTGTTTCGTTCAGCAAAAATAGTACAATGTTGTTTCGGAGGGTGGGGGATAGTTGGTTCGGCGGAAATGGGATCGGTGGAACATGGTGGGATGGATTCAAGCAAGTTAGAGCAAAAAAAAAGACGAGATGAGTTGAAGTTGGTGATCGGCGAGAGACACACACACGCACACCCAGCCGCAATCAGTAATCCCATTGGAACCGAGATGGTGGGAAATCCTGGCCTCCGTTGTTTCTCTTGAAGAATCTGGAAACAAGACGGTATACTTCTGAAGACGTCTTCTAGAATTCTCTACCTGATACTTGGCTCCCGGCGAGACCACTTCTTCTCCATTCCGTAGAATGGAACGACGTACGAGGCGACGTCATCCGAGCCGCCAACATCGGCTCCGGTGTGGAGTGCGGCGAACGCGTTGGCGATGAGAACAAAGGCGAGAAGAGTTGCGATCCAGTGGCTCATGGTTGCGAGAAGTACGCAGAAGTGACTATTACCTGAAGGTGTATTTATAGAGTTGGGATTTTCGAAAGGACTGAAGGATCAGACGAGAGGATGTGACATGAGTGGAAATCCAGGATAAAGATGCTGAGCCGTAGGTTCAACTATTTCTACCCGAGCCCGTCGAAAACTCAAAGGACAAGTTTCCAGGAGAATAACAAATCATTAAAAACATGACATTTTCCGGAAATAACTAGGTTTTCGGACAAGTCCCAAATGAGGCTAATAAAAGAACCTTTCGGAGAAGTTTCAAACATTTCTGGATGGTTCGTTGACACGTATCATAAGGAGAAAGCCCGAACATAACGAATCAAAGGGAGCATATCTTCTTCTCCTTTCCGTCCCATCGAATTAGACTCAATTCTTGACCGCTATTAAAAGAAAGAGAGAGACAGAAGAGGTTGTCCTTCGTACAGCTCATCTAAGAACATGGACAACAATCGGAGAAGAAGAAATGGGAATGAAATGGAGATACTGATACTAACACCTAGATGTGGCAATGAAGGCGTGGCTGTACACCCGAATAAATACTGATCTCCTCCAGCCAAGATGCCTTCTAACAATGGGGGCGTGGCTTCTGAGGGGGTTGGTGCTGAGGTCTCGAGGAGCAGCACCAAGAAGAAAGAGGAGAAGAAGAAGCCGTGGGCAGATGGAAAATAGGAGGAGAAGAGGAGGGGTGATGGAAAGGAAATGGGCAGGTGAAAAGAAAACCGCGACATAAATCGAATATTGTCACTTCAATAGGAAGCCGAGGTGTATAGTGGAGAGGCTGAAATCGAAGGGGTACTGTGGCTACGTCGATGAATAGTGTTGGTCAATATTTTCGGAGAAACGTGAAACCTCTCGAAAATGAAAATCGGGATTTTCAATCAGAACACATGGTACCACAGAAGTGGATTTGAGGAATCAAGACGCCTACATGTTAGGAACTGACTTGTATTCAAAAAGGCTATTCTTAGAATAAAAATGAACACCCGAGAGATGCAATAAAATCGAGGAAGTGCACACATCAACCCATTTTGGAATAGAATTTTATATGAGAATTTCGCATTTCTATTGAAATTTCAAATTTCGAAGTCGGACCCGAACATAAAACCCATAAAAGCACTTCCTCCCACCCACCTACGCCAGGATAAGGGCAACTGTTTCAAGCATGACCTGATGTGATGTCATGAACTATTGAGGCGCCCACCCGGATCGTTTTTCTCTTCTTCGATCGGTCATAAGAATTTGTCATTTTCCGCATAACTGGAATGACGTTGACATTCTGTCCCCGGGAAAGAGTTCTTCGAGATGATCTGGACTAAGAGCGCTGATTTTTGTTCTTCTTCCAGACAGAATAAAATCAGATTTGAAACGGATATAGTTCAAAATTCTTCTGAGAAACTGAAAGCACAGATCAGCATTATGATAATAAGCTGAAAAAAAACATGACGCATCATTTCTGCATAAGACTTTTGGCTGCTTAACAGCAAAACATATCATCTAGACATGTTCAGAAACTAATAAGCTCATTATTTTGCTCTTCCATCCCTCCCAAAACTTCTCCCATCATCATTTCCAAAACATGATGAATCTTTTCATCTCGAAAACAAAGGAACTTAGGTTACAGCTGATCTAATCTTTCTCGCCCTCTTTTACCTCATAGTTCCTCATTTTCATCATGTTTGTTTCCGCGTGTTTTATGTGTATACGTTTGACATCATCATCACAAGTAATATTGGTTTAAGTTCGGTGCGCTACGTCGGTTTTGACTTTGGAAACAGCTGTACTTTGAAAAGCAATATGGATATCCTAGGAAGTTTCAATACCACCCTCACCCATTTGACTTTAACGATTACTATGAAAATTGGATATTATGAGAAAGGGTAATTTGAAGTCGTCTCCGAGAAGGGATGATTGGTCGGCACTCATTAACTTCCGAGGATCGTTGAGTTCGCTTTCTCTATTGTTCAATTAAAAAAGTTTTTCCTGCTGTTGGCGTTTTTCGATTCTCATTTCAATAATGTTTTCCGGAGAGATGAGCTGCCGCGTTTGCTTTCTCATTCTCGAAAAGGACGTTTTCTCAAAATAGAGTAATGAATCACGGATTCGTACACTTCAATCGAGAAGTCACGGGAATCGAAGGATAAAGTAGCATAAAACTGACGTCGCCGAATGAGAATCCATTCTGCATCCATCACTGCCACGGGCCGTGAAATTGGTTTCTGGCTGGGAAAGAGTGTGGAAGATGTGCAACGCCCCGATTGTTTTTGCGTACTTTCTTTCGCGGATTCTAGAAGAAAACTTCTAGCGATAACAACCAACTAGCATGTGAGAAAGGGAAGGGGGTACAACTAATTGTACTCACAAAGTTATGTTTTTTGTGTTGTGAATTGGGTTGGCGTAGACGTTGGGAATCTGATGATAGACGTCTAGACACCAGTGATCCTAATAGGTCCGTGGAATCGGACGGATTCAGGGGAACTGAAGTTGATTCAAATACAAAGTGATAGAGGACACGGAATTTGTTGAACATCGAGGAATCATGTTTTGGGAACATCCGACGTCAGAAAATTTTGATCAGAAAAGTCGAGACCTTTGTTTATCGAATTCTCGGAAGTCAACAACAACGTGACTACCCGGGAACTTGATTATACATAAACCCTACAAATTCTACAAGAAAGTTGCGTTTTTTCTCACTCTGTCAATAAATCAACAGCATTACGGAATCTGATTACCTGGAAACGTCTTCTCATTTTTGACCTCAAGAATATACTAGGGATTGGCTTCGAAAAACAAGGAAAAACAATGAAAACTGGGGGGATCAAGGACAACAAGGAAAATATTAACACCTCCCTCTTCCGAGAAATTTCCAACATTAATAATGTTTCTATTTTTACACATCACTGGAGATGAAAAGTTTCCTCCTTTGCTCGTTTCCTTTGTCTATTTTTAAAATCATTCAATTATCCGATTCTTACGAAACATGTCTCGATGACCTCATGGGGCTCGACAGGTGGATTTTTTCACTTCAACAGAAATGGGTTAAAGTTCGTATGACACTTAAACTCAAAGGATCAGAAGCATTTGATTTTCAGGAAACACTCGGGGATTTTCCAAACCTACAGTTGACCTTCTTGTGAGCTTCTGAAGTTTGGTAGTTTTCTGTTAATACATTCTGAAACTGGTGCCCATCAGCTGCGAAAGTGTCAAACTTCAAGTCACACCATTAACAAAAATACTTGAAATCACATAATCGAAAACGTGGAGCACGTCCCGATTCTTAATCTCTCCCACATTTTCCGCAAAGATTAAAAGGGTTGAGCAGCTAATACATTTCTGGTAATAATCATATCGAAAATGTAATCCGTCGCAAATCTCCCAGCGAACACTTGGAAAAAAGGAACGGCTCAGTAGGAGGAACAATGAGTGTCGAGAATGACTCCATCGGATATCCGCACTTAAGATATATGTGTACAAAGATTATAATGTTTTTCAGAGGCTAATGTGTTCCACTAAAAACAAGTTAGTCAGGATCAGATTTGTCTGAATGACAAGGGTTCATAAAACATGATCATGGATGTTAGTGGTAAAGTTCATGGAAATCGAGAGTCTAAAACAAAAAATGGAGAGAAGAATTTTTGGAGAATGATGTCAAAAAACGGAAGATTAGACACAAAAGTTTGAGCCATGTTCAGTCATCGATCATTTTTCTATTCTACGTTTCCTTTTTAGAAAATGATGAACGCGTTTTCGTGTAACGTTAGCTGTTGGAAGATCACCAAAGTGGAATGAAAAATAAGGGAATGTCTAAGCGGAATAAAACCGAAACGACCAAAACCAAAAATCTAATTTATTTTTGCGTTCGAGAATCCGTGTTGTTGATAAAGACGCATCTCATCTCTTAATGTTCAATTATTTTGCATTGAAGGATTTCTTAGCTGTTGTTGGAAATGGAAAAAAATGCAACGCAATAACAAAAAAAACTCTGCATATGATTCAGATAACAAGTCTCAAATGGTAATTGTATCTGGAATGAATCAGTCTTTACTTGACATTTTCTAGTTTTCTGATTGAACAAATTTTGCCAAATGAATTCTTCGATCGTTCGTCATTTGAATCATTCATGTGGTTTTAGACAGAAATCCAAGATCAAAGTGAAATTTCGAGAATGAGCAGACAAGATTACCAGAAATAAGATTCAGATCAAAATTTATATATTTTATTTTTCTCCAACTGCAATCTTTGTTCCCATCTTAGAAGTGAAAGATGACATTGAATTGCGAGGAGATTTAAAATTCAGAAAAATGAATAAACAAAAATCATGATTAATGGTTCAAAAACACGATTGTGACGTGGCAAAAAAAAATTTGGTAGCAGGAATCGATTTTGATTTTTGGAGGACCCCTTGGGTATCTGAATAACTTCATAGTATGTGAAGCACATGAATGTTTTTTTCGAACTGTTACGATGCTTGCTAATATATGTTCTAAAAATTGTTTAGCATGTACAACAGCTTTATCATCATTATGCGAAGTTCAGAAGAACGGAATTAAAAATTGCAACCAGTCGAACATGGAAATTTTGGCCTTTCGAAAATTTTCTTATCCCAATTTTCATCAACCGTTATGTTCTTCTTTTTTGTTGTTAGGTATTCATTAAAGTTTTTTGACCTCTCTATCTCATAAAGATAACTTTTTTCCAAAATTCAATTCACTATCTTCACATCCAAAATTTTTCCTCTTTTCTCATATTACAATGAGGGTGTAAGTAGTAGTTCAACGAGCAGCTGTGTGCAATCAGAAAATTGATTGTTTCACTTCTTACTTGTGCTCCGGGCTTTTCGCGGCCGACTTGCTAGACTTTATTCTTACAACTCTATCTTTTGGTTTATCGCTTTTCCGCTCTGCCTCTTTCTCTCTTTTTTTTGGTCCAGGTAAAAATACATTCTTTAGTTTATCAGCTTAAGTTCATTTAATTCTCTGTTCCTATTAACTTGAATTAATAGTTGTTTTCTCAGGTTCTCCTAAAGGAATGTCCCTCGAAAACCTGGCCATGACCATCTGCTCCATTCTCGTCGTTTTTTCATTGACTTTCATTTTGGAGTCGTTACTCGCTGAATCTGAAGGTGTCACTCTGGAGACGTATCGAGCAAACAAGTACAAGACGAGATATATATCAATTTTCTGAGCATGTAACTGCACATCTGGTGTGATATGAACGGATCGGATGAGTTTGCGGGATGAATTGGTCACTGATTTTTTATTGTATTCGTTGTGTGATATTATTGAGTAAGAAAGTAAATACTTGAATCATACGAAGAATTTTAACAATACTCTATTCATAAAAATGAAATGGATTTTATTTTGTCTGGAGCAGACCTTCTGTAAACAAATAGGTTTTTTTTCATTCCTGCCTGTTTCCCTAAAAAAATCATGTCAAAAACCTCGAGAAACCGTTTTTGTGTTTTACAATTCGCTGATAAAACTGTATTTCCACTGTCAAAATTGACAGCTTCATGACAGTTTCCTAGAGGTCTTATCAACTTTAAAACGGTATTGGAAACTGCATGATTTTCCGTTGCGTAATGATACTGTTTGAAACTTTGATGAGTTGACAGATGACTTCAATTCAAATGGACGGAGAACTACCACACTGACAACAAATGGCAACATTTTATAGGAGTGGAATCAGTGATAAGAGCGAGCTGTGTGCCACCTGGGAGGGAAACGAAAAATGGTTGACTTTGGAACGATTTTCTAAAACTTTTAGATGTTGAAAATTGAATTTCCAGGTTCTGAGTTAAAGGGAAATTTGGCTAGAGTGAACTTTTTTTTTTTATAAACATTTTCAATCAAATGCAAGGGATAGATTTGCTCTACGACAGTTGAACTACACGAGTAAAAAATTCGTTTCATTTTCTAAATTGATAAAAACAATTATTCGAAAGATAACAAAATTAAGTACTCATTCACTACCAAGTCCAGCGAGCATTTTCCGTTCAATCGAAAGAAAATGCGTTTTTATTTTTTGCCAATTTTTTTCATAATGGTTCTAATAGCAAACTTATCTGCTGTCATACGTAAGTTGAAATCTAATTACAGTTCTGCATCAATGTTATTCAGTTATTTATTTCGAAAAATGTCATTTGAGTCGCTGGCTGAACAAACCGGAAAGTACCCATTGGAAAGAGGTTTCATTCATTTCACTTGTGGCGGTATTGAATATATTCTTATATATCTGCATCTGGGGGTGTCAATTTCGCGATGAACGGTAAGATGATCAAGTTGAGCACTGAGCATCAGAAAACTTTATTTCAGAGTACGATTTAAAAAAATTCTTCACTTCCTTTTTGTTCGTTATTCTGGTTACGCGTTTCTTATTATATCAGTCGAAGCACAAGCAAGTAAGTTTTATATTTCAAGTGAGAAACTGGTAGTATCATTGAAAACGGTTTTCAGTATATTTTGCCCTCTTCATGCTTTTGGATGTGGTCTTGACATTTTCTAGTACTCTGTGTCGATCATCTCCAAAGAGAAACCGTGTCGACGTTGAACTACAAAGCATTCGTCGATCAATAAACTCTATCCCAGAGGACCCAGAAATGTGACAGTATGATTATGTACCTATCTTGTGTTTTCAAAGTGAATGTTTTCAATTTTACAATGATAAAGCTTTCTTTTAGCAGAAGACTTGACAGACAATCTGATGAAATTGTTTTTCTATACGTAGTTCACTCGGTGGCGCTCTTGCTTATCATTGGTGGACTGGAAAAACTATATAATTCTTCCACGTTAAAAATGTAATACATATTTTAACATTGAAGACGATAAACGTTCAGTTAAAGAAATGATGCTAACTTTGAAGTCTTGTCGATCAACTTTTCCCGCTGCTGGAAGATCTCTCACCGACCGTTTGAAATATAGAGAAATATGAGTTTTTCACTCATGCTCATGAATATTTCTCAAACATTATCAGGAAATTCTGGAAGCCTACAATGAAATTGTGCACGTTTTAACTGTTGCCGCTCGATGAAAATATTTTCAATTCATTTTTCCATGTTTTCTTCCAATCCAACAAGGAGCTCCTGAAACTTGCTCATTGCTCTATTATTGCGGTCATTGCTCTCAAGGGATTCGGATCCGCGATATTGGTGGTTAGAGGTGGACCAGTGGTGGAAGGGTTTATGGCTGCCAACAGTAAAATGAACCAAGTTTTTAAGAAGAATCTTTCGTCTCTGAATTGGAGAACGGACAAAACTCTTTGATTTAAACAAACCTTGATCTCTTTTCTCGATTGCTTTAATTGTACTAAATTTTCAATATCAAACTGACAGCTTTCCGACAGTTTTACAGTGGTCTTATCAACTTTCAAACAGTATTGATGACCGCATGATAATTTTTCGTCGCAAATTGATACTGTTCGAAACATTGATGGGTAGTTGACTTCAATTCGAATGGACGGAGAACTACCACACTGACAACAAATGGCAACATTTTATAGGAGTGGAATCAGTGATAAGAGCGAGCTGTGTGCCACCCGTATCGGGAAGTGGAAACAAGTGAAATCTGGAGCAATTTTCGGAAGTCTCTCGAAATGAATTTCCATATTCTAAAGGAAAGCTTAGTGAAGCTAAAATAAACTATTTTTCAAAAAAAACCTGTTGAAAAAATGCAAGTTGAATGGACATGTCCTCGAAAGTAAAACTACAGGAGTAAAAAATTCGCTTCAACATTTTAATTGATAAAAACACTAAATCAAATGATAACGAAATTGAGAAATCATTCACTACCAAATTCAGTGAGAATCGTCTGATTTATTGAGACAATATGAGGTCCTCCACGATTATTTCTACTCTGTATTTTTTCATTCATGTTTTCACTTTCATGCGTGAGTTCAAATCTAAAAACTGTATTCACATCAATATTATTCAGTAGTCTGGTTCGAGAGATGGGAATTGAGTTGCAGACTTCCTAGGTCAAAGATGGCTCTGTTCAACGCTCTAATAGTTTTTACGGTTACCATGGTCAACGTGTGGATACACACTGCTATCTCGTGGTTCCACACTCGGGATGACAAGTAAGACGCTATACTGAAAAATAAGCATTGGACAGTTTTATTTGAGACTTTCCTGCAAAGGGTTCTGCTTCACATTACTTGCTCGTTTACTTGGATATGCTGTGCTGAACATTATAATTGAGAATCAGGACTGTAAGTTAAAGTTTTGGAGCACCTATTATGAAACTTTTGAAACTCGTTTTTAGGCTTTTTCGTCCTCGTAATGTTAGCGGATTTCATCGTGGCGATGGTAAGATTATCATGTAAATCTTCTCCAAGACAAGTCGTTGGCGATATGGAGCTCCCGACCGTTCGACAAGCTGTAACATCAATCTCAGAAGACACGGAAGATTCGGAAGTTTGAAAATATTGTTATAGCCTTATCCATTTTGAAGTGTTTTCTAACAGTTTGTTCTCTAAACTTTTTTGGCAGAAGACTACACGAAAAAAAAACATAAAGTTCACTCGAAGGCACACTAGTTTATCAGTAGCATTAGACGTGCGAAAAGTATGAGGCCCACGTAAAAATTGATAGTAACTGTATCGGTATAGGTATAAGTTTGTGTTCGGTGTAAGCGACGGGACTAATTTTTGAAGTTTTGTGGATGACTTTCTAGGCTACTTCGGCATATATCCTCAGTTTCTCTCCCAACTGAAAGATCTTTCCCAGGGCTCTCAAATCATTGAAACAACAGTCTTGTGTGACTCATGCTCATGAATATTCCCAAAAAATTGTTCGAGAAACCGTTTTGCATACCATAAAATCTTGCATACGTTAACGATCGCCTCTCGATGGAGTTGTCTTCGAATCATTCTTGCTTCCAACCTGACCAGGAGCTCTTGAAAATCAGTCATGCTTTTCTCCAACTCTAATCTTGCTATTATCGCTCTCAAGACCGTCGGATCCGCAATTCTGGCTGTCGGAGGTGGACCAATTGTGGAAGGCTTTTTGGCTGCGAAGCGCCGTGGAACCAAGCTGTTCAGAAGAGTTTTTCGTCGCTAAATCTTCCATGTTGTCCTGTTTTTAAACAGTTAATGAAGTTGAGCATTCCGATCAGTTTTGAAGCATTCAAGAAAATCATGTTTACAATTACTATTCATTCATTTCGAGATCAGTACACAAATGATATATCACGACGTTATCAGGCCAAATTATGAGTTCGATGCGAAGGTTGGTATCCTTACTGACCAATTCGGCTCACAATTGGAATATCGGAAAGTTTGACACGTGTAATCACTAGCCAGAGACCCAGACAGGATTCAACTGACAACGCATATTCCGGATCTTCTGGAGCCGTAGTACACCACCAGTTGCTGAGACCATCCGTCTTGTAGTGTCGATCAAAAGTTTCGTCTGCAGTTCGCATGATGTTGTCCAAAGAGACTATTTTCTCAATATGAAGTTTGATGTGTTCCAGGTTGGGAGCATGTAGGAAGTTCTAGAAATGAAATATGCTAAGGAAATTCGCTTAATCTTGAGAATTTCTTACAAAACCAACTTACCTTCTTGACATCCTTCATGAGCTGTGTGCTGAACTCCATAACTCTGATAGAGCACCGTTTGAAGTGAGCAAACCTCTCGAGGTTCCCCTTTACGACAAATCGGAATGTGTCCAATTCTTTAGCGCTTTTCCACTGCTCAGTCTTGTAAACTTTGTTCAAATTGAAGAATTTTGTCCCTTCTCCTTTCTTACGGATAATCGAGATTTTCTTCAGATTTTCGGCATCGACGAATGGAAGAATTAGCATGATCTGTTTCTGATTGAGTACATTCAGACGGAGTGTCTTGACTGGAATTAGTGTTTTCATAGACTTCAGAAGCTGTTGGAGGCGTTTCAAAAACTTGAAATGAATCTTAATAAGGGACAATTTTTCCGCCTCTCCGTAGGCTTTGGGAAACGCCAGAGACACTTCGAGATACTCCAACGGATCTTTTTGATGTGTTAGAATAGTGCGGAGATCTGCCCAGAAGACGTCGACTGGTAGTTGCAGTTGATCGTTGTTCGGATATTGCACTTTTTTCAATGCGACCGTGGGATCGTTCAGAAGTAAATCTACTCCGTTGCCATACACTTCCATCGCAATTCCTCGCATTGAAGACGGTGGAATGACGTGATCGATATAGTCTCGAAATCCCCGACACACTCCTCGAAACGTCAGACTGAAAGAGGAGAACTGGAAATTTGGTGGAAGATTAAAACTTACACTGAGCAAAGATCCAAGTGCTTCGTGATACCCTCCACCAGCTCTTCAGGCAGGTTCAGTATCATAACATTAGTCTCGTCGCTTGGTGGTGTTTCTGATGTCATTGCCCCCGTAAAATGAATAACGTTTGACCCCGACTGAGAAAGTCTAAGATTGCAAGAGTAGTGATATAAATTGATCAGGTAAAAAACTTCACGTTATGTGGAATGCAAATAGCTCTGAAAGTGCAGGTTGAGAGTTTCGGTTTAAGTGTTTCGAAATGAAAAGTCGGAGGCGGAGCGTTGTCCGGGTGATAGCAGTGTGTGTTTGAAAAAAGAGAAAATGAGAAAACAAGATTGAGAGACATTTGAGTTAGAGTTAATTAAAAGGTTATATGAGCCAGCAAACACCATGAGCACACTTGGGAATAGAAAGTCTAGAAACTTATACTCATGTTTTCAACTATGGCAAGCAATACATCCATAAAATTGGATGCTTCATAACAAAACATTAAAAAAATTGGAAACAAAGCGATGAACAATTGGAGTGAATGGAAAATCATTGAATGAGGCAACTCCGGAAGTCTACTCGGTCATTAATCAAATGTCTATCGGAAACTTAAAACTGGCCATCTGAATTATCGTTTTAAAACCAAAACGTGATCACACACAACAGTGACAAGTAAAACTGAAAGAAATAAAACTTAAACATTCCTCAGACCAAAGCCAAGAAAGTTCAGAGTAGAGTCAACAAACAATGTTACCACACCGTTAGTAACTCATAATGTTTTTTGAGAAACCTTCGATCAATAAATTGAAGCAATATCGGTGACCAGCAGAGCAGACGATTGTGAAGGGATTAACACCCTTACTTTGTAAGTCAAGATGAGATTGGTAGATTATTGTAGCTGTGTGTGCACAAACACTTGGTTACAGTCATTGATTTTTCATTGGTAAGATCAATCAACAGTTTTTGTTAGTTTTTATTATTTCATACTCTTATTCTTTATCTATAACTTACTGTCATTCTTTAAACTTCTGAAATATGTTTATTGCAGATAAGTAAAAATAAATATTTACAATCGGTATCCCAATGACACAAGCTTTTCAAAATCCAAATAGATTGAAAGGTTCTTCCTACTTTTATTTTTGCACCCTGTCTGAAAAATTTTGAAAATATTTTTTTTTGCGTACCTCTCAAAAATGAAGATTTTTCGTGCGTGACGTCTAGGAGATCCTATCACTGTTTTTCAAAGCTATCTACCGGATCTGAGTTTCATTTATTGGTCGAGTAGATCCACTATCAAAAACATATCGAACCCTTCGAAATTTTCAAATTTTGGTTAGATAACAATCTTGCTTTTGGAAACCACCGTGCTTTTTTCGTGTCTACGAATTTATTATCCTAATATATTTTCGAAACAAAACGTGTGTACCTATGTCCTTTGTCGGCCGTTTCTTTGCGAACCTTTTAAGTTCATCGCTTACCAAATCAACCAAGGCCCACTCTGCAACCATAAAAATGGAGATTCATTTCTTCCCTCTATTTTTACCCATCCACGTGCAAGCTCTAGCAAAATGAAAATCCAAATGCACGAGTTCAAAGAAAAGATGGGCGAAGACAAAAAGTAAACACCGACTACTACATGATCCTACTCCAATCGAATTTACCCTTTTCCTCTTTTCTTTTATTTCACCCTGTCAACTTCATTCGTCTTTCAAGGGGTCTCTATAAATTTGACGAATGGAGCAAAAGAGCAGTTCGTGTTTTTTTTTTCTGTGGAACGTTTTTCTTTTCACACCTTTTCGGCTGAACCTGACAAGACCTTCAAGTTCGTTTCAGTCGTCTCGGTTTTTTCTTCCTTTCTTTTACGTTCTCATGCAGAATGAGAGGAATTTAGAAAGCATTTTTTTGCAAGAGGATGAAAGCCAAAGAAGGAGGCGAATGCCGATTTTGTTGGACTAAGAAAAAAGGAATCGGGTTGATGCGAATGCGAGAACTACTCCAGACTACTGGTTTTATAGGGTGCTCAGTGTGAGAAGTTCTGATTTTTCATCAGATACGCTTCCTTTTTACTTCTCCTCCAGTTTTGAGAACATTTTTGGTTTTGATGGGATGCGAGGGCAGTTTGTTGAAGCCTGTCTAAAACTTATGGTTTTTGAAAATAAATGTGTCCATATTTCCATAAAATAACATCCTGGAAAATGGTATTGACAAACTGTCTAAAGTCTTCCAACCTTTCTGATTCATTGTACCCTACCAACTTGAGTAACAAATCAGAATATTTTTGATTCATTCACATCTATCTCTCTTCATATGTTTTATTTGTCGCATCTATCTCGTCTTGCTCCTTTGTCGCGCCTGCGCTTAATAGTAAAATAATACGAAGAAGTTGACAAAATCCCTTGAGAGGTGCCCTCCAGGCCGCCATATTTTTATCTCATATGTTGCTGAAGACACGTTTTTCTGACGACGACGGCGACGTCCACGACTCTCTTGCTCTAGAAAAACTTCTTGCCTTTTTTTTGCCCCCGTGTCGAAGAAGCTCGGACGCTATTTGTTGTTCATAGAAGGGGGTCACTAATTTTTTCAAGTTATCATTTTCTTCTCTCGGAATAGTTGACGATAATGTTTGGAAGATTCTGAATGTTGAAGTTTGTTGATTCGAGAATATTCCCACTATCAGGAGAAATTGTATTTTAGTGAGAGACAGTACTCTATGTTTTATTTTCTTTAGTCATTTCTTCATCAAAAATCAACAATGCAGTATTCTGTGAAACCAAATCCTGTTGCCGATTCCTGGTCAATTTTTTTTTGGGACAGACAACAGTGTGCACCATGAGTCTTCTGCGACAAAATAAGAACTGGACAAAAGAAGATGAAGAAGCGGCTAAGAAGTAAGAAGACGTCGAAGGAGAAGAAGAAGCTACCACCAGTAGCACCACGATGTCCGGATGGACCGAGATTTATGAGTGGTGTCGCTTTTTGTCGCCCCTGACGTCGACAAATAACACAGACACTTAGCCGCCCCATGCCCTCCCATTTTGCTCCCCATTCCGCGACACGACTGATTTCAGTGCTAAACTAGCAGATGTTTTTTTTTGGAGAGAGAGTGAGGAGCAATCTTCAGAAGCACATCACACAACTTCTGATGACCCAAACCCATTTTTAACGACGTTGGAATACGTTTTAAGACTTTGTCTTTCTAATGCTACTCTTCATAAATTGAAACTACATCGTACCGTTAACACCACTCCCTTATTAGTTCACATTGATCTTCCATATCTCAAAACTTGATCGCATGAAATCAGAGCCTCCGATAAACTGGAGCTTTCCCAATTTTCCGAGTGCAAAGTTCCTACCAACTCCCGAAAAGTACAGCTACTCTATAGTAATTTTAAGTGCTCTCTATATGCCCACTCAAAGCGCAGTCTATTATTCAGCAGTTTTGGTCAAAGACCCTATAAAAAAGAGCTGGCTAATTAAACATCACATAGGCTTCATCAAGTTTTGCAAACTAGGAATCTTGTTATCTATCGAAAGTTGATCTTCGGGTTAGACTATTAACAAATTTGCACATTTGGTCGGCTAAGATTTCCTGTCGAGGTCATGCTTTTTAACTTCTGCATATATGTTTCACTTAACTTAAGAGCTCAACTCGATTCTCACAAATTCTAAACTCTTAATAGCAACTTGTTATCAGTTCGCAGTCTGTCGGTCCATATCCAATACTCATGAAGTCACACAAAACCATCTCGACTCAAATAGTTTTTCGAAACTCCCAGTTTGCGACTTCTTTTTTTTCCCAGGAAAGGTCAACAGTTTGCAATTACATGCTAAAGATCTTCAGAGACTATGCAGACTGTGAGAGATCTCATAACTTTCCCGAACAGGCAAGAACAGAGAATAAAACATTGTGATATATCGATTCTTAGTACTGTGAAAAAAGAAAGTCTGTTTGTGATATTCAAGTCCCCAAACCATCCTACTGTAAAAGTCTGATTTCCAAATTTTTACTTCACTCTCCTATTTGTTGCCTTTTGTTTCTTTCTCGTACCCCTTAAGCCTTCCAGCTGGTCCTCATTAGTTTTCGTTTTTGTTTTTCCAAATGTTCGGGGTCAAATCACTCCCTGCCGCTTATTTGTATTGTTTTGCTCGTCTGTTTTGTTGCATTCCTCGACTTATCAGTTGAATCTCCCATTCTCTTTTCCTTTTCCTCGTTTTTTTTCTCTTGCTCAACCAAAACTAACTTTCCTCAAGTGAGGCGTCAACTCCATACTCGTAAATTACATTGTCCCATTCATCTTTGAAAAACAAGAAGGATGAAATGGAAAATCCTGAGTGAAAGAGAGTCAGAAAAAAGAAACAATCGGGATGTGAGCGTGTGTGCTTCTCGATCATCATATCCCTCCGTCATATCTGCCGTTAACATGTCAAAGCAATGTCTTCCGAAGTAGACTTGACAAAGGAAAGAGAAGACAAAAGAGAAAAAAAACTTCACAATTTTCGAATTTCACTTTTTATCTTACTCATGTTTAATGGGAAGAACATAAGCTTTGCGGTTCCGGAAAAAAGACAAAGTTTGTCAAAACTTTGAAAATTCACAAAAAGGGAACGTTTTTCTTCGTCCACTTTTTTCCGGCTTGAGGCCGCCTGGAGACCTGATCCCGAGCCAATGGAGGATCAACTTTCAAACATCGTATATCTTTTTAAAATTTGCAAAAGGACGCGACGTTTTTGACACGTCTTCTAACAGAAGAAACGTTTCTTCTTCTGTTTTTTTTTCCTCCTTGTCATTTCTTCCTCTGTGTCCCTTTTCCTCGTCATTCTCATCTTTGTGACAATAATTTAATCAGCAGAAAAGAAGACCCCTCTCGGGAAGATTCGCCTCCTATAAATTGACGAACTCAGCGAGGGTGGGTTCTCTAGGTGCATTGATTCTTGTTCTTTGGGCAGAAAAAGAAAGATGAAGAAGATTGAGGGTGGAAAGGAAACATCTTTTTCTCGTTCATCTTGTTCAAATGTTCAATAATCGCGTTAAATACTTGCCTTGGAGAGCATGATTGATCAGCTCTTTTTACTCCTTCATATATGTTGCTGGCTTCTCATTTTCTACATGTTTCTGGGCACTACTTGACCACTCTTTGACTTTCTTTTGTCCTGGTCTTGTGTTTTGGTAGAGTATCTGGACCACGTTTCACCCGACTGGTCCGTAAAGATATGTGCTTTGAAAATCAATCCTACGAATTCAAACTTTGAAATCAAAATCTGCAAAACACTGATAGGCTTCGTGTTATAACCTTACAGTCATCAAGTAGGTCAGTTCAATCTAATCTAGTCTGAGAGTTTGTCACTAAATCAGTAAATATATGAAACAAAATCTGGGTTTTTGAATTTTTATATGGCTTCTGGTGAAAAATCTCAAAAATATAATATTCAATCAGAAAGATATGGTCCACTTTTCTTTATATCGGCCCATCCCTTGACCACCTTTTTGTAAACCACATATCTTTATTAATTGAAGTAAGCGCAAGTAGCCCCCTGGCCTATTCAAAACTTGAGATTTCTTTTTTTTATTTTGTGAAATGTTGTAAAAATTCTAGGTATTGTGAACTGGCTTTCTTGTTCATTTGAATCAGGCGTTCAACCCCATTTTCACAAAAATTTTTTCACATCACCCGCTCTTCCTTCCGTTTTTCACATATTCTTCGTTCTCTAGTATCGTCACCAACAAAAAAACTTCATTTTCAGAAACAAGCCTTCGTAATCTTCATATCGCTTATGGTCCGCAAAACTGGATCTAGGGGTGAGTGTCAAACATTGAAAATTGGAATTTGAGGGCGGAATGACAAATTCCGGAAATGTTAATAGAACAAGAAAAAACAACACAAAATGCACATTTGAAAATTAATTTGTCTGCCCTCTTGTCTCTTCCTCCTCGTTTTTACCCACCAAACATGTGTTCTTCTTATCCCTGACCCTCGTACCCAACTTTCGTTGGTTCCAAATAGTTTTTTATCCCGACTAAAAGTGTCCTCCTCCTCCCCCACTTTCAATCCGTCAAGGAATCAAAGCTGTTCTGACCCTGAAGACTTAATGGTCTAATAGCGAACATTGGCCAAGTCCCAAGAAAAGGGAAGATGGAAGAATACTATGAGAATGTAGGGCTTAACTAAAGCGCTCCGCCTACTTATTTAAAGCAATAAGCTGTCGGAGTAGTAGCGAGAGGGGCTCAACGAGTATTTTCCATTGTATTTTCATTCAATTTCCAACCCAATTCTCATCCAATCCTTTTATCCACTTTGCGCACAAACAAAAACTGTCGCCCGCCTGGTACTCATCATATCCATCTCAGCTTCTCGGTGTTTTTTTTTTCCAGAGGGACCCCCAAGACACAAACATCGAAGGAAATTGTGGTTGTGCTTGGGTACTAATTGATTTATCCCGGAAACAACATGGGTACCAGTAGAAAAAAAATTTGGGGCAGTGGAGTATCACAGATAAATAAAGTGAATTGAATTAATAAATAAGACAACCCTCTAGTGTCGTTTTGCCAATCTAATTTCCTAGTCCCTTTCATTCGCCAATTGTTATTACAGTATTCGAGTTGCTCCTCGTCTCGCCGTCAGCCACTGCCATCAGTAACATCGACGCGACGTGTGGAGTGTAGAGGCAGAATCACAACGACGGCATGGGCTCGACTGGAGCATCAGCCACCTATCATGCATACGGTGATCTCATTCGGACGCCATCTATCCATCCGCTTATCAACAGGTGAGGTGATTTTTAAAGCCTGAAAATCTGAAAACTAGAAGAACTGAGCAACTTTCGGGCCTACCTGCGGCCTTCTTTTCTCAAGAAACCAATTTCATATAAAATTCCAGGAGCTGTTCCATCAAGCAGAACAATTTGTGCAACAAGAGAAGCCGACCGATTTCTGACAAAGATTTCGACGAAGAAAAAAGTGGTGGGTCCTCACAGAAACTAGTACTATTTGATCTATCAACACGGGTGCAGCAAAGTGTGAAACCGACACCACCCTCGCTGTAATTCGGGGGTACCAAATGGTGTCTAGCTGGAGCACCAGTTTTGTTGCTCTTTTAGTATTTTAGTTGTTATCTGTATACTCATGTCGGCGGTTCCGGCCAAAAAAACTTTATTACTGCAATTTCAAAGTCTGTTGGAGTCAATCAGTAAGTTTTGGGAGGGATTGCCTTGAGTACCTTTGAAATGAAACAGGGAGAATGCCAAGTTGGGCATTACTGAAGTGTATCTCAGTGTACCTCAAAAACGTTCCGAAGCTTTTTTATTCTCTATCATCATTACTTTTCAAGAGGGTGGTGTCTCCGATTGCTCCTTTTTTAATGTTCGTCAATCATATTGTTCCCATGTCGCCTCCACCTCTCGTTTCCTCTCATCACCAGTCGTCACCGCGCGTTCCATGTTTTTCAACCTTGAGCGGCGGTTCCAGCGGTGGTCGACTGGTCCCGACAAAAAGAAAAACGACATGATAGTAGTTAGTCGTTTTTTCTTCATTTCCCTGTTTTTTAGTTATTTTGTTCCCTTGAAAAGAGACGTGGAATATTATGAAGGTTATGGTAATGCCTTATAGGCATGATCTAGGATGTCCCAGTTTTCCATCGATATCTGAGTTTCAATTCACTTGCAATGACTCAATGTGAAAAATCAACAAGTACAACTTCTGTGTTATCCAAATTTCGGTTTCACTAGGGAATGGTATGACCGAAGGATGACATTTGGATAAGTTCCACTGGAAAAAGGGTTTCTGCAGATTGATTGAAGTTTTGAGATCGTGAAGTGTCAAAGACTTTTTTATGATAACCCTCACATTATGTCATTTCAAACCTCTATTCAGACAATTTCCTAGTTGAAGAGTTCCCTCTAATTTTTTTCTTTCTTACTATACTCGCTTCTTTTCATTTCACAAGAATCCCGTCTCCCAGTTTCAACCACTCAAGTTTCTTGTTTTTTAGTCACCATCCCGCCGTTCATTTTGCGGACCACACGTTGTCTTGTTACCCTGTCCGCGAGCCGTCAAACTAATTAGAAGTCTGAGAGCTTAATTTTTATTGTTGTTTATTGCCGTCAAAACACAGCCATGCAAGTAGGAGAAAAGCAGAAGACAGAACAGCTGAACAGTGGAAAGAGTAAGAAGAAGCAGATGACGATGGGGGAAAAAGTCAGAGTCAAGCTCTGGGGTGCAACAGCGGCGGGCCTTTTGTCGACATCGCGTGTCATCATAGTCGTTTAATCCCCCCTTGTTCCCAACTTATACTCGTTTAATCAATTCGTCACTGGAGGGGACTTTCTGGGGATGCTTTTCTCACTACTCATCTCTTGAAGTCTTCTCACTCTAGACGTTTTATCTTGTTCTCTTGCCACAGCTCTCATTTCGCTTCATATGTTTCTTCGTCTTCTTCCATTCCGTCCAGCTCTGCTAACGATGGTCAAGTAACGCCTCATCCTGCTTATTATCGCCGATCCGTTCTTTACCATAAAATCGGTCTGCCGAGATCGTCAATATGTGGGCGCCGGCGAAGGATCGCAGCAGGGCAACGACGACGACGGACATATGCGATTTACGAGGTGCAGATGCGATCCTAGCCCAGCATGCTCATCATGTGTGCTCGTCAACGCTCTTCGTAAACGCCTCGCCCAGCTCATCCTACCACCGGGTTGTTCCGAATCAAGCACACGTTTTGACGGCGAGATACAGTCGACACCAACCACGACGAGCTCACTATTCACTATCACCGAAACTGTCGCAAGGATCCTATCGTTCGTCGGCGGCGTTTTCGACCAGCAACACTTCTATCGGGAACGATTCCAGGAAGCCGATCTCAAATCGGCTCATGATTAGAGGAGGTATGTAGGCGAAAGAGTAAGCGGGGGGATGAGTGGAGTTTGGAAACAAGTTTCCCACAATTTGCAAGCCTTGATTCTCATGAGTTGCTCCTTCTTTACTTCCTTTCCATGTTTCTTCTTATTCTGTGATTTTCGGCCTCTCGTTATTCACCATCATTTGAAGGGATGAGTGATTTGCATAAATCCCTGATACAGCTTTGATATTGAATATGGGTAACTTATAAAAATAGGGAAGCTAGGATCAAAGACAAAATCTGGGGGAAAACATACTTCCAAGTCGAAGGTTCCGTAATGCAGGTTTTCAGTTCAAGCAAAGTCGCTTTTGAGGTTCTGATAAAGTGATGTTCTGTAACCCATTTTTCTGGAAATTGTGAGATATATCAAAAATTCTAAATCCTCTATTTTGAAGTTGGCCACGTTTCTAAAGACTCATCAAAAATACCGTTATGAGAAAAAAAAAATGTGGTTCAATTATTGGATGAGGTTGGATGAAACTTCTCAAAAAAAAACTATCGAGACCAAGATCTCCATTTAAGATAACACCACCACAAAAACCCATTTCAAATTTCAATCTTCCACATGTCTCTCTTCCTAATCATTCGTCATTCTTTAAATGCCCTCCGTTCTATAGACACAATCAAACTACTAAATCGCTCACTTGTTCAGTTTCATTGAATGTGTCATTTGATGGACCCACCCGTAAGTCTTTAGTGTCAAGAAAGAGTGGGATTTCTTGTGTGTGTGTGTGTGTGTGTGGGGAACTTGGAAATAAAACTATGTGGCAATGGGGGCATAAAGTGCAGTGATGTTCGAAATCTCTTGAAAAATTCATCGGGTCAGCTCAGTTTTTGTGCGAGCTCTCCGAGTCTAGGCAAGGCTGAGTGCAGGTTTTGAACTTTGAGGTTTACTATTTTTCACATATTTTTTGAGGAAGATCCCTGGGTTATTTTTTCATAGTATAAGTTGTTTTTAAGTGATCATTTCTAATCTGAAATTCTCATGTCATGTGTTTTTTGCTGTGAGCTGTCAGTAACTTTTGGCATAATTTTGATAGATGAGAGTGGCGAAGAAAAATATTACCCGTCATCGAACACCATTCCAGTTTTTTTTTCTAACCAACTAACTAAGTTATTCATTATATGTTAATTTATACAATTCTTTGAAAAGTATGTGAAGAAGTCAATTTTCAACTTTTTGTAGGAAAACAAAATTCGTAGCACCAGGGGTTTGGACTTCAAAATTGTTTCTGTTGATCTACTGCTCTTTACTACCTCATTTTATCGTTTGCCCTTCCAACCTCATAAGCGTTTTTACAAGGTGCCTCTCTTGATGTGCATATCATTATTGTCGGAGTACCAAAAGCATGTACATAGCATGAAGAAGGAAGCAATGAGACGACAAGATTGAGACCCCATTCGTCTGTCTGTGGTGCTCAAATTATGGTATATGGCCGTCGTCATCATCTGGATCAACTCTATGATAGTCAAGGTATAGGAATCATGTTTACGAGATGTGGAAATGACTTTTCTCCACGCATCATTCGTCTTCTTGTTTTTTGGACTTAGTTTACCTTCTCATTTTTGCGAAGGTACCCCCTAGACGTCCCATCTAGAACTTCTGAATATTCATGTCTGCGGAAATCGAGGAGATCTCGTTGGAAGTGTCAGGTATTGTAGTGGGTTACTGTATATTGTCTCTGAAAGAGATGGAGCTCATGGGTAGTTTGGGTTTGTTAACTCTATACATCCCTCAAAAATGTTGCTTCCTCTAGTTTTTATGTGGAATAATTTATATCTCATTCCATTTCGGAAAAAAAAATTCCAAGCAATTCAAAATTCTCTATTCACTTTGAGTATTTGCCCGGTTCTTCTATTCACGTTCCTTTTCACTTCAGTTTTTTCATGTCATGTTTTCTTTGGAATATAATTAATAAGCTTTTCTGGATATGTCAAAATGAAAAAAAAACACTTTTATATACACACAGAGAAAACATTTCGCTTTTCTTGCTGTGTGGATTTCCAATTAAAAAAAAATATGGAAATTTTGAATTCGAAAACGCTACTTTTTTCATTATTCAATTGTTTTCTTTTGTCGTCTTCACGTGACTCGTAAGGTCTCCGTAAGAGATGCTCAATGACCAAAAACGTATTACGAGTAGCTAGATAGACAACGCAATTTCAGATTTGCGTCTAAATGAGATTTCAGTAAAAGAGAGGAGAGGTGATCTGAAAACAAAAAAGATGTGTCTTGTAAGATGAACCTCGATTAGAAAGTTTTCCTCAGTCTGTCTGTTTTAGACCCTTTTCTTCTTTTCAGACATTGGTTTTGAATATTCATTCACAGCCACTAGAAATCTCTCGTCGCGTGATAGAAAAGTAAAGTTTTCCGAGATTTTAGCCGTGTTTTTCTCAAATCATACACCTAGATCTTCTCATTTTTCTGGCCGGAAACTATTTCTCGAGAGAGCCTTATTTTCTTACTAACCAATTTGATTACGGTGCCTGCTCACTATTCTAAGACATAGGAAGGATGAAGATAAATATTTTGTGTCTTTCCCAACTTTTTTCCAGACGATTTTTTATTTTTACCGGGAAGGCCGTTTCTGAAAGCCTCTGACAAATTTCTTTTAATTTGCATATATACATTGCAGTAAGACATATAACTTGACAATTTTCGGCACAAAATTGTTGAAAATGATTAACTTCGATCAGCTGAACAAGTACTTTTCAATCACCCGATTTTATGGAAATCAGTGGGTTTATTGAACAGGCCTAGATCTTTATTTTCTAATTGACAACTCGTCCCAAAATCCTCATTTGAGTCTGTCAGATTGTGTACAATGATACGAGCTCCGAGGCCAATGTCGCACTTTTCTTCGCTGTTCCCAAAATTTTTCAGATCTGGAAATCCAAATAATCAGATATTACTTTTCTGCAATTCCTCCAAAATTTTCAAACGTCACCTAATTTCTCAATCTCATATCCTTCAAATATTGTTTACAAATAAGACGTTTGTGGCAGTTGCCGTCCGGCAGTTTGCTCAGGCATCGCGAACGCCAAAGTTGACAAATGAAATGACAAATTCCTTTTGTGCTCCTCCAGTTTTTGTTCATCTCGCGGGCAAACGCCGAAAGAGGCAATTCACATCTTCATACTTCATGCTATTCGCCTATTGTGGCTTCTGGCGCCTGCTAAGATAATTGGTCGGACCAAAGAAAAAGAGCAGTTCGTCGAGGAAAGACGATGAAGCTGGAAAGACTAGTAGTTGTCTTACGGAATTATTATTGTTTGGCGGTTTTATTACCGTTTCCAACGTCATCCTCAATTTTTTTTCTTTCTAGTTTCGAAGAAAGTTTACTATTCCGAGAGAGTATAACTTTTTGGATCTCAAGATTTTTTCTCATTCCTTGTGGAGTCGGAAGAGTTCTCAGCCTCTTTTCAGCTTATGGTTATTTTGGTGCCCAGTTTTCTCACTTTCCCTCCTCCAAAATAAAAGTTCCCAAAGTGCCAAAAGTGCCAAACATTCTTTAGTACATCCTTATACACTCGCCCTCTCCTCTCGTAGTCCAAAAAAGTTCAGATATCAATCTCTGACGTTTATTATGAAGTGTAGAGACTGAGCAAAAAAAAAAGACACAATCTGGCTCGCTCACTTGTCGCCCTCGATATTCCCCCAGAGACTTGTTATTCATCGTTCCAGACGCGCGGAAACTCTCTCTATCAGGGCCGCCTTGCCGTCGCCGCCAAAGCGCGGTCGTGTGCCCAGTAGCTTCAAATCGTGTCACCAGATTCCTCGTCTTCTTCTTTTTCTCTGATTTTATGATTAATTTAGTTTTTCTGACCTCCTTCTCAAACCATGTTTGCCGAATGGGCCCGGACTGCGCACACGGGTATTTATCCAGACAATCCGACGGCGGTTGCACTACTGCCCTTCTTTGCAGCGGCGGCTATCAGATACCGTAAGATTTTCAAAAGTGCAAAAGTTCAAAAACTTTTCTTCCAAAGTATCAACCTTCCTAATATCCACCATCATACTTTGAACCTAGATGGTCCCACCACTACGACCACTACACACGAGCATCCTACATCTTACACATGGCTATTACCTCCCATCAAACTTTCCAATAATAACTTTCCATTAATCAACCTTCCAATTACCCCTCAACATGTGTGCTTCTACTGTCACGTCAGCCCTTCTTGTAGAACCGCAGAGCAGTGTTAAGAAGAAGAATGAGCATCTTGTCGGCATGATTGATATGATATTGTGCATCATTTATCAAGCCGACAAGACGAAGTGCAGCCGATTTTTCTGGCTGCCAGCTAGTTGTGAGATGCCGCATCACTCAGAGATATGAAATGGCAGTCTGAGGTGTCATTTAGAAAAGACGTCAACACCAAAATGCTTCTCAGAGTGATTCAAGATAAAAAAGCAAGCTTCAAGTAACGCACTGAATAGTTTTCAAGAAATTTTTTCAGTTCATCAAATTTTCCATAGGTTAGTCGGAGATTGGGTTACTATTCTTTTATTTCCTTCGAAATCAGATCTTTCGATAGAAAAACACAAAAACCACCAACTGGTTCGACGTTGTTGATGAACAACAGGAACACAACAAAAAATCTGTATACCAAAAGTGATAGGGCGGAGTCAACACACCGATGATATTTGTGGATCTCACTCTCCCCACACTCACACACACACAGCTGTTTGTAAGGGTGCCCAGACATGATGAACGTGGCTCCTGGCGGGAGGTGGGAGTATAACGAGACACGAAGGTGCGAAAAGAAGAGCCCTCCCATAGAACCAATAGAGCACATCCCAGCGTCCCAACTCCAGAGGCTCCCCGACACCGAGTGAGCTCACAATCCTCTATGTGTATTCACCCGTGGTGTTCTTCCGATGGGTTCATCCGGAGCGTACTCATTTCGTCGACTCACCCTCGCACATCTTCATGATAATCCTCCCTTATTCGCTGGTGGGAGACGGAAGAGCTCGGCCACCGCTCAACCGCGACCTTCTATCACATCGGCTACAGTTGGCGTCGGAGACCCATTCATACCATACTATCACTACCGTAAACCTCCTAGTAGGCCGCCTAGTAGACCTCCGAGTAAGCCGCCGAGTAATCGAAACTCAGCTGCTTTAAGTCGACATAATACAGTAAGATCTCATCAATTTGCATTCGCTTATGACGGTGAGTCGAAATCGGAAATCCGAACGAAGATATCACACTTCAGAATGGATGGGTAACTTTAGAGAAAGAGATGCATTGAAACTTATTATTGCATTTTCAAAAACTGCTGTCGACCTCTGAAGTTTGCATTCAAGGCTTCTTACTGCATCGGACTGAAGAAGCTTATGCCTTGATTTCTGTAGGTCGACATCAGTTTTTGAAAATGCGGCGATAGGTTTCAAAACATTCTTTCCGATGGTACCTATCAAATATTGAAGTGTCACACCCCAGTTCACAAAATTTTCTAACAAAAGAAAATCCCAGCGTCTCTGTTACATCTAGAACAAATTAGTCGTCTTTGATCTTGGTGGTCTATCATCTCATCAAAGTGAGAAACAATTAAACAATCAATTCATTCATTTTCTCACGTCCTGCCATGTTATTCATCTTTCTATCGCGTCATTAGTCCCATCTCTTTCCTACCTATCCTCCACCCGTCTCCACGAGCTATCACTCAACCTTTGTCGGTTGGGAAGAAGAAAAAAAAGAAATTTATTTGTTTGTGTGTGTAAAAGCTTCAGGTAGAAAGAGTGGTGGTTACGAGAGAAGAACGAAATTCCTCGAGGGACAATTTTTCGTTTTATTTTGGGAGGAATCAAAACATAAAAGTTCGATAGTTGGAAGGGAGCCACTTTATGAGTGTCATGAAATTCGAAGAGAGTTGAATCCCGAAATTCTTGGTTTTATCGTAGTGATCATTGACGTTTTGTTATACATGGGAATAATTATGAAGACGACATTGAAATTTTGAGATTTTCGGTTTCAGTTAAGGAAGGAAAGTAATAGTAACTCATAACAGTCAATTTTTAAAGAGGATATCTCGAAAAGTCAGATTAAAAAAAGCAAAGTTTTCGAAAATTTCGAGAGCAACCAAACGCACAAAAACTCACATCAGTTACCTTCAGAGGGCTCCAAAGAAAATCTCAGTTTCTCAATCCGATTCTCAAGTTTTTTCGTGTGGGACAATCTAAATGAAAAAAAAAGAGATTTGGTGGTGTCTTGGGTCTCACAAAACCGAAACTAGTAGTTTAAATGAGGGGGGGCACCGCGGGAGATCGGTGTCGCAACCTCTTCTCGCGTTTCGTATTTCCTTTCTCGTTGGCCGGCCCGCCGGATATCTGCAATTGCCAACACAACACCATCGACACCCGCCCTCCCATTCTCTACGTTTGCTCATCGACACTATTTTTGAAACTTTAGGAACCTTGAGCAAGATATATTCCGACACAGAAGCGTTCCAGGTCGAACTTAGCTAGTAGAGACAACACTAGGCATCACTTCACATCTATTCATATTCCCTCCTCCTACTATTTGTGTAATCAATCCAAAACAAAACGGATCCAGAGGATCAAATGTCCGATTTGGGTTGATTTGGCTAGCCATCTGTCTCGGCCACCACTAAATTTCTGGCCCTCTATCATAGTTCCTAGTATTTTCTAATGGGCTCGTTGGGAGTCGGAAGAATCTTTCAAGTTGTGCAAAAACCGCAATTAAGACTTCCTCTCTCCGACCTTGCGTTTGTTTCCTCACTACCTGAACATTGTCTTCCTCCTTTGTTTCGAGGTAAGTCTGGTAAGGGCTGAACTTTTGATTTCAAAAATGAGAAATGAAAATATAGTATACCGTTGTTCTATAATCAGTGATATCATTATGACCTATACTCCACGAAATTTCGCTGAAAAAAAAACAAATCTTAAAATAAAACAAGAAAAAAACCAAAGTCTTTTCACAAAAAAGGACCAAATCTGATTAGCTGAATAGAATGGGATGAATTGTTTGTGACCATCAATGGGCACCCTGGGACCCCTTAACCCAATTTACTCGTTTTTTCTTACAGAGAACATTGGTCGTGTGAAATGGGAAGAGTATAACCGGAGAGAAGGTATCGAAGATGTGCCTGAACAACCGATAGTGGTGCGGGTCCCGATATGGAGGAGGATTTTGAAAGTAAGTGTTTTTTTACTTTTCGGGAGCAAATATTGAGAAATAATATTTTCAGCTACTGAAAATCCTACTCCCCCATGTTGGTCTCAACGTATTACTCTTATCGTATATTGCCATGGGAGCAACAGTATTCATATGGCTTGAAGCGGATCACGAATTGGAGGGCAGAAAGGTATTTGAAGCTTCATGGCTGGAGCACAAAACCAAAAATTCAAATGATTCCAGGCAAAAGTGAAACACGTGTTCGATATTTATTCCCAAATCATAAACGAAACCATTGCACTATCATCGAATCGGAGTGACGCGGCAACTGTGGAGAGCCGGATGAGACCGTTGCTCGCTTCATTATCAAAAGCTCACGAGTATGACGATCGCTTCACTGATACCAACCAGTTGTGGACCGGAGAACAGGATGGGATGACAACCAGATGGACGTTCGCAGCTGCTACACTTTATGCTCTCACTGTGATCACTTCTACAGGTGAGTTGATTTACTATTGAATGATCTGAACGGCTACATTACCATGTTTTCAAAATCTGCGGTGGACCTTCAGAAGTTGTATGCTACTGCTGTTTCCTCTTCTTCAGAACGTCAAAAAACCTCTGAAGCTCAAAACTTTCCTTCTCGAAGTCGAGAGACACATACAAAAATTTGATTCACATACTCACATCACTCCCTAATCAGTGGAAATCAGCATGATCATTTGCCTTCTAGGTTACGATCATGTGACCCCTGCCACCGACCCCGGAAGAATCTTCACCGTCTTCTTCGGATTAATAGGTATTCCATTGATGTTCATCACAGCCGCCGATATCGGAAAGTTCTTGTCTGAAATTGTCATTCGGTAAGTTTTCTTTTCTGATGAATCCGTTAATATCCTAAAAAACTGTTTCCAGAACATACGCAAAACTGTTGGCCATGTGGAAAATGATAGCAAACTTGGTGGAAATGGTACGGACACATCTGTTTGACACCGATGTCGATTCGATAGACTCAATGTGAGCTGCTTTTTTTCAAAAATTGGAATGATCCCAAACGTGAAAAAAGTTTCAGGGAGCTCAAGAAGAGTAAAAAACGGAACGCGAGTAGTTTGGACGACGAGGAGTGCGAGGATGAGGAGGATCGCCTACAGCTACCCATCGCCAGTTACTTCACACTCATTATAGGCTATTGTTGTGTCGGGAGTCTATTGTTCAATACATTTGAGAAGGGTCCGGTTTGGTAAGTAACTTGTTAAAGTTCAAAGTGTGAACTATGGAGAAATGATTCCGAGTCTTCAGGTCCTTCATCCATGGTGTATTCTTTTCCTTCAACACTATCACCACAATCGGTCTTGGAAATATTCGTGTACAGCAGCATTATTATCTTGCGGTAAGTAACGGACCCACTTTTCACAAAAGCTAAACTTCCACTTGCAGCTTGCCGTATCATATGTGATTATTGGATTAGCTGTCATCACTGCCTCTCTGGATCTCTGCTCCTCGACTCTCAAACGGACATTCACCAAACTTCACTACTTTGGAAGAAAGATTCGCGGTGCTCGACGTGGTTTTGCAAATATGAGCGATGACATTCGAGAAGCGATGCGCATAATTGCCGCTTTGAAGAAGACGAGGTCAGTGCTGGTTGACCAGCTTAACCAACCCCCCTCATTTTTTCTTCCAGACCATCAAAAGATCGAATAACCCTGGAAGACCTGAAGAGATTCCTCGAAGTCCAAGAACACCTCCTCCGTCAGCCCTACGTTCCTTACAATGTTCACTTGTTGCGATGGATCGAAGACAATGTTGGTCCACAGATGGTAAAACAACTCGAGATTGAATATAGTTTGAGAGACGTGGTTCTGCTTTTTGTGGTTTTTTAGTCATTTTTTACTTGTTAGTTTCTGTTTTGCACTCTTTTTTTTTCACCTTTTGTTTGAGTCATGTGCACGGAGTAGTATCGGGTGTAAAAATGATGGAGTTTTTGATTTCACAGAAATTGAACTTTAAACAAAATGTCGAAATTTCAGAAAAATGAGTTTTCAATAGCAGAACAAGTAAGTTGGTTTCAGTTTCTGTTTCAAAGAGCTAAAGTTTGATGTAAAAAGTAAATTTATGATTGGTATCACTGTTCTTTTGGAAACATTCAGTTTTTGTTTTGATACGGGTTTTTCGCTTTTTGAGACTTCTTAGCTGTGACATATCATCATTTTGCACCCGCAGATGTGATCTCGATTGTTTTTGCCGGTTATGTTTTTTGTTTCCAGTGCATCACCCTTCTTTTTTCAGTATGCTCAGTACATGGATGATGTCTCCGGTGGGAAAACTCCCATGTCGCCGTCTCGTCTCTCCCACAAAATGTCATCCAGTGACCCGATGCTCTTCTTCTAATTATTGTCGCTTCTTTTTTCTGGGTTTGTCACTTATAATATCAGGTTTTTTCTCTCTCTCTCTCTCTCTCACAACTGTTCAAAAATGTTAATTTCCATGATTTTTTGTAAATGTGAGTTTTTTATTCCATTAGATAGGTTTCTCTGATTTTTTTTCTTTTGGAAATCAGAAATTCTTTCTCACTCCTCATTTCTATTTTAATCTCTTCTTCCCATTGGCGATCTGCTTACTTACTTTCCCTATCCTTTCCTTTCTTTGTCTTTTTTCACTACAAGTTGTGAATTCTAGTCTAAACAATTGGTCATCATTTTGAAATTCATCTTGGATAAAATTTGACGACCTCCAAACTATCTGTTTTCCAGCTTTCTCATGTTTCATTGTGATCTTATAGGGTTTTCCTTTTCTATTTTATCACTAAACCACTTTTCTCTCTTGTGAATTGTTTTTTTTTCTGGATTTCTGATTCTGTCTCTTTCTCAGCCGAAAATAATCAACGTTGTTGACGCATCTCGCGATTTTCAGACTGAATTTTAATTTAAGCCCAACAGGTCAAGAAGAGGATGAACAACTGTATTCTTTTAAAATAAGTTAATAATGATACAAGTTAATTGAACAAATTATTATCAAATTGGTAGGAAAACATCAGAACTGGCGATGACATCTGACATGGTGTTCTTCTACACCTCGATGATTATGTTTCTTGTTTATTTGATGGGCACTTGCTGCCTGGTATTTCTCGGCCAGTTTTCTTGATATTTGGTGTGGTTCGCGGAGTCCTCGACCTTCGACATTTGAGCGGTACCGTTTTTTCGTGGTTCACGAGTATCTAAGTGCAAAATGTTTGGTTGTTTGAGAAGAAAAACGGTCCATGTTTTCAACTTCCGTTTCATTTGAATATCCCTTAAAAATCTGTCCCATAAAACATTCCAAGCTTTCCAAAAATGTCTTCACATTCACTTTCTTTATATCCTTCCTGATTGCCTGCCTCATAACTCACAGTTCTAGTTATTTTTTTGTTTTCGGTGTTTCCTTCTCTCCAAAAATCATTCCCAATCTCTGAAAGGTCATTACATTGATTAACCTACAGTTATTTTACAACCACGTATTGTCATTCTGGAAACACCTGCTCCATTGTCTCATACTATATGAGCAGTAATACTCCCACGACCTTCCTCTTCCTTCAAAACAGTCTTCACATTCACTTTACCACTCTTCCTGAACTCACCTCTCCCATGGTTGTAAATTTTATTGTTCACCCACCTGGATTATTAACAATATATGTCATCATCTCAAGCTCCGCCTCCTCGACAGGGTATATAAGGGCCATCCAATCCACTGTTACCTCACCCCTAGTTTATTCCAATACTAGCTCCTATTCTACTATTACAATAATGTCTACCCCTGCCTCTACCCCTGCTGCTCTTGTCAAGACGGTCTCCCAATTGGTTTCCAATCTCAAGGATCGTCAGAAGATTCGAGAATCGTTGGTCACGCTAGCTGAGATGGACATTTCCCTATCCCTCTACAAGCAACACGAAGTTCAAACGTTGGCCGTCGGTTTCATCATGCACTCGGAGGCGAAGGACGCTGCTAGAACACTGGTTCGCAAGATTCGGACTATGGAGAAACCTACTGTCGCTGCCACCGGAAAGGAAGTCAAAGCAAGCATCGAATCAATGATGTCGTCAAAACGAACAGCTCCAACCATGATGGCTCCAAAACAGAAGAAGGTGATTGCCCAGCTAGATGCTCCATTGACGAAGGCTTCTCCAATCACAACCTCGACTTCTACATCCGAGCATTCCGAGATCTTCACCAGATACCAGCGACTCAAGAGAAGATTGGCAGAGAAATACCAGACAACGAACGCCCATCAAACAAGAAGCATGATGATCGAGGTGCAGGAAAACATCATGCCAGAACCACCAACCAAGAGAAGGTGCCATCGTCGGTTGTAATGTTTTCCTACTGATTTGTTTATAATTTGTCTAATTAACTTGTACCATTTAATAATTTCTGACATTTCAAAAATAATAAATTTGACAATAAAAATCTGCTCAGTTCATCCTTTTCACGACCTGTTGGACTCATTTTAGCCAAATCATCATGATTAGAAAACACCTGGATGAACATGCTGTGCTGACCACAATTCCATTACATTCACTATCTGATTTTTGCTATTTCGAAGAATCAAGTTCTTTGTATGAATATGCGACGACGACCAACGACAGATTCTCGATAAGAACTATGAGCAACTTGAAATAGATAATCCACTTCGTTTCGAATATAAAACATCCATGAGACAAACAAGACTTTTCTGAAATATATTATACGCCCCGCGCATTTCAGCACCTTTGCACCGATGCTATCACAAATACGGACCAAGCTGTAAAATATATGTAACGTTGAATACAAGCTGCAATGTTCGAGAATTTATTTCAATGAATAAATCAAGGGGGACCAGCGAAAACGGGTTTGTGATCTTTATCAACGTCATCCTCGTCACTCTCACTTGGGTTCCATTTCTTGATCAGTCCGTATAATTTCTTGATCAGTTTGTTCAATTTCTTGATCAGTTTGTTGAACTTCTTCATCAGTCCTGCATCGGTAACGCTTTTTGGAACATTGTCCGGCTTTATGGTCGTTTTGTTTCCTGAAAGAAAGTCTACAAATTTAATCATTAGAAAACTAGTGTACCAGGTCCGAAATCGCATGCGCCGTTCTCCTCGCATTCCGATTCTTCCTCGGATGAATAATCCTCGTTAGGCGGACCGCATGCGCCATACTCCTCGCATTCCGAGTCTTCCCCGGACGGCCATTCCCGCTCCTCCTCCTCCGAAGACTGAAGAGATGTGTCATTTCCAGGGACATGTGGAGCGGAGAAGGCAATTCCAACTAAGCATAGGAGGCAGAGACCGGTGGTGAGAAGAAGGCGGCGCATGTTTGAATGATGTTCTCCACTGAGGGTGGCTGGCTTTTATAGGCGCGAAATAATTTGATTAGCACCTTCGTTGGGAGCGGGGTGAAGCAGGACGGTGTTGGGAACAGAGTGATAAAAGTTTCAGATTTGAATAGATACACGTGTCACGAGGAAAAGAACAATATGAAAAGAACAATAAAAAAGGACGGGTTCAAAATATAAAGACTGTTAGACGTGAAAGTGGGACAAAACTTCAAGAAATCATGAGACAAAGTACTGTAAACTTGAGAAAAAAAAACAGAAAATGAAGTAAATGTTACGTATGGACATAGTTAGAAATTGGGACATGACCCCGATGCCGGTTCACAACTCCAAAATCAGTGTTTCCAGAGTTTTGTTCAGTCTGTATTTTTGGTCCTTAACCACCCAGTTTCCACCAGAACAAGACAGTAGGATTAGGAACTATTTTGAAAAGCCATTAATCACGGACTGTCTGTTCAGGTGGTCTGAGCTCTGACCGATTTCTGTGCCATCTGAAATTTTATGGAATGCTAAAGATGTAATACAATTTTTCATCAAAAACCATTTATTTTATTCAAATCTTGAGATGAATTGAACAAAACAATTCAAATGATTGATGCTGTCAGTTGAACGTCGGTGTCTGAAAACAGCTAAATGTTTCATTTGATATCCCTAGAATGCTGGTTACCTGTGAGCAGTTCTGCAAAGACATTGCCAACTACTGAAACCCCTTCTTCTGGTGCATTCTGTGTCTCAGCGTTCGTCGTTTGAGCAAACCGGACATCTAAAATAAAATCGTTTTAACTATCCATCACCAAAAAGTTTCGGCTCACTCCTCTTTCAGCTTCAGAATATAAAGACTTGTGCTCGCCTTGATCTGTGTGGGGGAAGAATCCTATTGATGAGCTCTTGGTTTTCAGTTCTGCGGAGGCAGCATTCCATGTTTAGAAACAGCTTTTAAATATTCAGGAAAATCAGTTAGAAAAAATATTCGGACTCCTTTAAACAGTTAGGAGACTTGGAAAGTTTTAATGTGAATACGAAATAACATGGTCGGGCGATGAGTGACGTTTGTTTAGAATGGTGTCGAGGGAGAAAGGAAGAATTGCATCAAACCATCAAGGCCGGCCCTTTTGCTTAAATCTCTCGGTTACGTGTACTCTTCTGTTCGCTCGATGTTGCAAGTCGCACAATGCACCAGCAATAGTGCTAGAAATGGAGAGACATAGAGAAAAGGTCGTATTAGCCGTACATAGTGTATTCAGATGGCTTTGGCTTCTACATCTTTGTCTTAAGTTATCTCTCTCTCTTTTTCTCTCCGAGAGAACATATAGCTTCGACGTCTTTAAAATTTCTAATTGGGACATTCAACCAGCATCTGCTCCACCCAAACTGTAACATATCAACCAAATTGGAATGCTCTCAAATTTATCATCAATCAGCGAAATCACAGGAATTAGAAAACGGGAATTTCGTTGGCTTCAGTCTCGTTCAATTTGTTGATTGGTCCTCCGTTTCCATGCCGACGAGGTTTGCGGAACACGTACTCGAAGGAAGGTTGTTGAACGCCGTAGACCTCTATAAAATGAGAACGTTATTGAATCAAAACATATGGTCTCGCCTCTCCCACAAAATGTCATCCAGTGACCCGATGCTCTTCTTCTAATTATAGTCGCTTCTTCTCTCTGGGTTTGTCACTTATAATATCAGGTTTTTCTCTTTCTCTAACAACTGTTCAAAAATGTTCATGACCATGATTTTTTGTAAATGTGAGTTTTTTTTATTCCATTAGATAGGTTTCTCTGATTTTTTTTTTGGAAATCAGAAATTCTTTCTCACTCCTCATTTCTATTTTAATCTCTTCTTCCCATTGGCGATCTGCTTACTTACTTTCCCTATCCTTTCCTTTCTTTGTCTTTTTTCACTACAAGTTGTGAATTCTAGTCTAAACAATTGGTCATCATTTTGAAATTCATCTTGGATAAAATTTGACGACCTCCAAGCTATCTGTTTTCCAGCTTTCTCATGTTTCATTGTGATCTTATAGGGTTTTCCTTTTCTATTTTATCACTAAACCACTTTTCTCTCTTGTGAATTGTTTTTTTTTCTGTCTTCTGGATTTCTGATTCTGTCTCTTTCTCAGCCAAAAATAATCAAAGTCGTTGACGCATCTCGCGATTTTCAGACTTAATTTTAATTTGGGTCCAACAGGTCAAGAAAAGGATGAGCAATTGTATTTTTTTTAATAAGTTAATAATTATACAAGTTTTTCGAACAAATTATCATCAAATTAGTAGGAAAACATCAGAACTGGCGATGACATCTGACATGGTGTTCTTCTAGACCTCGATGATGATGTTTCTTGTTCCTATCTTCTTGTGTCGCTGGTATTTGGTGTGGTTCTCGGAGTCCTCGGATGTAGAAGTTGAGATGGTGATTGAAGAAGCCTTCGACATTTGAGCGGTACCGTTTATCCGTGGTTCACGAGTATCTGATTGCAAAATGTTTGGTTGGTTGGGAAGACAAACCGGTGGATGTATTCAATTTACGTTTCATATGAATATCCCTTGAAAACCTGTCCCATAAAACATTCCGAGCTTTCCTAAAATGTCTTCACATTTACTTTCTCTGTATCCTTCCTGATTGCCTGCCTCATAACACACAGTTCTAGTTATTTTTTTTTGTTTTCGGTATTTCCTTCTCTCCGAAAATCATTCTCACTCTCTGAAAGGTCATTACATTGATTATCCTACAGTCGTTTTACAACCACATATTGTCATTCTGGAAACACCTGCTCCATTGTCTCATACTATATGAGCAGTAATACTTCCACGACCTTCCTCTTCCTTCAAAACAGTCTTCACATTCACTTTACCACTCTTCCTGAACTCACCTCTCCCATGGTTGTAAATTTTATTGTTCACCCACCTGGATTATTAACAATATATGTCATCATCTCAAGCTCCGCCTCCTCGACAGGGTATATAAGGACCATCCTATCCACTGTTACCTCACCCCTAGTTTATTCCAATACTAGCTCCCCTTCTACTATTCCAATAATGTCCACCCCTGCCTCTACCCGTGCTGCCCTTTCCAAGACGGTCCCTCAATTGGTTTCCAATCTCAAGGATCGTCAGAAGATTCGAGAATCATTGGTCAAGCTAGCTGAAGTAGACGCCTCGCTATCGCTCTACAAACAGTACGGAGTTCAAACGTTGGCCGTGGGTTTCATCATGCACGCGGAAGCGAAGGACGCTGCTCGAAAACTGGTCGGCAAGATTCGGATTATGGAGAAATCTACAGTCGCTGCCACCGGAAAGGAAGTCAAAGCAAGAATGGAATCAATGATGTCGTCAAAACGAACAGCTCCAACCATGATGGCTCCAAAACAGAAGAAGGTCATTGCCCAGCTAGATGCTCCATTGACGAAGGCTTCTCCAATCACAACCTCGACTTCTACATCCGAGCATTCCGAGATCTTCACTAGATACCAGCGACTCAAAAGAAGATTGGCCGAGAAATACCAGGCAACGAACGCCCATCAAACAAGAAGCATGATGATCGAGGTGCAGGAAAACATCATGCCAGAACCACCAACCAAGAGAAGGTGCCATCGTCGGTTGTAATGTTTTCCTACTGATTTGTTAATAATTTGTCTAATTAACTTGTACCATCTAAAAAATTTGGGACATTGATTCATTTTCAAAAGAATACATTTGACAATAAAAGTCTTTGTTCATCCTTTTCACGACCTGTTGGACTCATTTAAGCCAAATCATCATGATTAGAAAACACCTGGATGAACATGCAGTGCTAACCACAATTTCATTACATTCACTATCTGATTTTTGCTATTTCGATGAATCTAGTTCAGTTTATGAATATACGCCGACGACCAACGACCGATTCTCGATAAGAACTATGAGCAACTTGACATGGAATTAACCACTTTGTTTTGAATATATAACATCCATGAGGCAGACAAGACTTTCCTGGAAGAAAAACCCCAACCTTATCCTTCCTAGCTCCACTTGCACGACCGCAATGACTGCCCAATAATTGAACGCCCCTCGCATTTCGGCAGCACAGATACTATCACAAATACGGACCAAGCTGCAAAAGATATGCAACGTTGAATACAAACTGCAATGTTCAAGAATTTATTTCAATGAATGAATCAAGGGGGACCAGCAACAACGGGTTTGTGATCATTATCAACGTCATCCTCGTCGCCATCGAGGTCTGAAAAAGTAAAGCGTTCAATTTTGATAAGTTGGGAGACTTATTTACCTGGGTAATAATCATCAAGATCGGTCCAGACGAAGGTCCAGTCGAAAAATTCTTCCTCGGATGAATAATCCTCGAGAAGCGGACCGCATGCGCCATACTCCTCGCATTCCGAGTCTTCCCCGGACGGCCATTCCGGCTCCTCCTCCTCCGAAGACCGAAGAGATGGGTCATTTCCAGGGATATATGGAGCGGAGAAGGCGATTCCAACCAAGCAAAGGAGGCAGAGACCGGTGGTGAGAAGAAGGCGGCGCATTCTGTTTGAATGATGCTCTCCACTCAGGGTGGCTGGCTTTTATAGGCGCGAAATAATTCGATTAGCACCTTCGTTGGGAGCGGGGTGAAGCAGGACGGTGTTGGGAACAGAGTGATAAAAGTTTCAGATTTGAATAGATACACGTGTCACGAGGAAAAGAACAATATGAATCAGAAAAAGGACGCGTTTAAAGAATAAAGATTAATAGACGTGAAAGTGGGACAACACCTTAAGAAATCATGAGGCGAAGTACTGGAAACCTGAAAATAACAGAGGATGAAGTGATTGTTATGTATGGATATAGTTGGAAGTTGGGGAATGACACAAATGCACGTTCACAACTCCACAATCAGTGTTTCAAGGGCTTTCTTCTGTCTGTATTTCCGGTTCTTAACCACCCAGTTTCCACCAGAACAAGACAGTAGGATTAGGAAGTGTATTGAAAAACCATTAATCACGGACTGTCTGTTCAGGTGGTTTGAGCTCTGACCGATTTCTGTGCCATCTGAAATTTCATGGAATGCTAAGAATGTAACACAGTTTTTCATCAAAAATCATTTATTTCCTTCAGATCTTAAGATGTTGAAAAAATAATTCAAAACATTGATGCTGTCCACCAAGTTGAACGTCGGCGTCTGAAAACAGTTAAATGTTTTATTCAATCTTCATAGAATGCTGGTTACCTGTGAGCATTTCTGCAAAGACATTGCCAACTACTGAAACACATTCTTCTGGTGCATTCTGTGTCTCAGCGTTCGTCGTTTGAGCAAACCGGACATCTAAAATAAAATCGTCTGAACTATCCATCACCAAAAAAAGTTTCGACTCACTCTTCTTTCAGCTTCAGCATTCGGTTCTGCAGATCTGCGGAACAAGCATTCCATGTTCAGAAACAGTTTTTAAATATTCAGAAAAATCAGTTAGAAAAAATATTCGGACTCCTTTAAACAGTTAGGAGACTTGGAAAGTTTTAATGTGAATACTATAGAAATAACATGATCGGGCGATGGGTGACGTTCGTTTAGAATGGTGTCGAGGGAGAACGGAAGGATGGCATCAGGCCATCGAGGTCGGCCCTTTTGCATAGATCTCTCGGTTACGTGTACTCTTCTGTTCTCTCGATGTTGCAAGTCGCACAATGCACCAGCAATAGTTCTAGAAATGGAGAGACATAGAGAAAAGGTCATATTAGCCGTACATAGTGTATTCAGATGACTTTGGCTTCTACATCTTTGTCTTAAGTTATCTCTCTCTCTCTTTTTCTGTCCGAGAGAACATATAGCTTCGACATCTTTAAAATTTCTAATTGGGACATTCAACCCAAATCTGCTCCACCCAAGCTGTAACATATCAACCAAATTGGAATGCTCTCAAATTTATCATCAATCAACAAAATCACAGAAATCAGAAAACGGGAATTTCGTCGGCTTCAGTCTCGTTCAATTTGTTGATGGGTCCTCCGTTTCCATGTCGACGAGGTTCGCGGAACACGTACTCGAAGGAAGGTTGTTGAACGCCGTAGACCTCTATAAAATAAAAACGTTATTGAATCAAAACATATGGAGACTAAGTTACCACTCGAACAGCTGTCACCTTCGCAGTCTTGGCGTTTTTTGTAACGAATGATTCCAGTCCTGTTGTCCTTGTATATATGTATGGGTCCTGAGATGGATGCCCAGGCAATGCCGACCAAGAGAAGAAGAAGAAATCCGGTGGAGAGGAGATAGCGCATTCTGTTCGAATGATGCTCAACTGAAATGGGGGTGGGTTTTATAGGCATTAATAACTCGATTAGCGCCTTTGTTGGAAACAGGGTGAAGAGGGCGGAGCTGGGAACAGAGTGATGAGAGTTTCAGATTTGGATAGATACACGTGGCACAAGGAAAATTACAGCATGAATCGAAAAAAGGGGCGCGTTCGAAAAAATAGAGACTGGTTGACGTAAAAGTGGGACAACACTTCAAGGAATCATGAGACGAAGTATTGGAAATCTAAAAATGACAGAAGATGAAGTGATTGTTATGTATGAAGAAAGAAACAATATGAATCAAGGATGTGACCCCTTCTGATAAAGTGGCCCGTTTAAGAAAGAAGAACTTCAAAGTGATATACAAATCCATTCATACAACTTTTCATCTGAAAACGGAATGAAAAGTGATTATTAACCCGGTAATGAAACTTTTAAGAAGAAAAACTTAGAACCAAGATAAACAAGATTTTCGAAAATTTAGAAACAATAAAATTGGTAAATTATTTGAGTTTCGAGGTGCCTAAACCAGCAAATTAATCCATAAGCTGTCTCATTCAATCGACATGTTCCAGAAAGTTCAGCTGCCAGCTTTCTCCTTTTTGATCGTACAAACGTTGATCCTAAGGAAATAATGATTTTCTCAGCCGGACCTGAAAAATTTTTGCCGTTAAGGCTGGCGCATCAGAAGCCTGTCTATAAAAATCAGTTAAAATCGTCTTGAAATGTTTACAAAGTGGCTCACTGGCTCTTTGTTGAAAAAATTCAAATTTTCAAATTTTGGAATATTGTAAAATTGAATATTCAAGAAAAACTAAGAATAAAAATTAATAGCGCTGTTTGCGACTCGATTGGACTTCTAGGTATCAACACTTGACTGATAATCTTCGTTCCCGCTTCGACTTTTCTCTCGGGAAATCGGTTTGAGGTGTTTTCAAGGTTTCTGATAATCATTAATTTCAAAATATTCTTTTTTCCGACTCTTGAACATAGTCATTTTTATTCTGGAATGCGTACAAAAAATGCATTTCCGATCAAAACTCATATCTTCCAAGATTGGATTATTGTTCTCTTTCTATTATTTAAATAAACCTCAACTTTTCGAAGACTTCCTTTTTCTGATTCAACGTTTTTACCTTATTCCACGTGTATCTATTCAAATTGAAAACTTGTATCCCCTTGTTCTCAAGATCGTTCAACTCGTCCCTATTCCCAACGGCGGTGCTAATCGAATTATTTCGCGCCTATAAAAGCTACCGTCTTTTAGTTGAGAGCATCATTCGAACTGAAAATGCGCCTTCTTCTCTCCATCGGTATCTGCTTCCTACTCTTGGTTGGAATCACCTTGTCTATTCCTACCATCTCTGAAAATGTGACCACTTCTTCGGAGGAAGACAGATATGCGAATCTGACAACTTCTTCCTCTTCTTCTTCGGAGGAGGAAGATGAGCATGACCTCTGCGACGATCTTGATCAATCATCATGTTCCTATTCCGGTAATCAAGTCTTCAAATAAATAAGTGTATAGCCATTTTTTTTGCAGGCGAGCGCGACGAGCGTGATAACGATGGTGACATCCCCGTTCTTGCCGGTCCCCTTTGATTTATTCATTGAAATAAATTCTTGAACATTGCAGTTTGTATATAACGTTACACATCTTATTTAATGATGTGAAAATTGATGATAAAAACTCCAACAGCGTTGCCTAACGAGGTTCTTGTCATTCATTCAGCAGAATTACTTTTCGCTCATGGAAGTTTCAAAATTATGTAGATTATTCTCAATCATCTAGTTTTGATTCTAAGTCATATTCTGTGCCGTTCAAAAATGGATAATATTGCCTTCCATCCGAACATTGACAATCGGAACTCCATGGAATTTCAGTCCTGTAGTTCATGGATCTCTGAAACTCTTTGATAAGTTTTTTGCACGATTAATTTGGTCTCAATGTGTTAACATATGCATTATTTAGGTTCAGAACAGATTGGGAAGCTATCACTATTGGTGCACGTGATTTCTCATACCTCATTTCCTAGATTTTGAATGCTGATGACTATGGGAGAAATCCTTTCTCTTTTGAACCCACTATAAAACTTCGTTCCACTTGCAAGCAATAAAACCGAAGTGACCTTTCACACTGTTTTGTATCTCTTCAAGGTTCAGAAAAAAAAACTTGATTTATAGTTTGAGACAACGAAAGATTTTATCAGGTTTCAAACTAAGTTCACTATTAGGAGTTGAACGTCCCATGCAGACTGCAAAATACTGAAAAAACCAAGAAAATTGAATCTAATGTTGAAGAGAATTCAGATGATGGACGAGCTTGACCAGAGTGGAGGTGCACTTGTGGAGCTCTTCCTTCGGGATGAATTCATTCTTTGAATGAGCATTCTTGATGGAGCCGCCACCGAAGAGATATTTAGCTTTGACTTTTTCCTTGTTATCGAAATAGGCAATGTCAGTGTTGAAGGACACTTGATCCAACTGTGCATCAATTGGAGGGGTATCCAAAATAACTGGATCGTTGAAACTGAGAAGAGTGATCTCAGCGCGACCTGAATTACTAATATGAGAAGCGTATCGACAACGAAGGCTTACCATCGACAACCTTCGTGAGTAGTTCTTCAATATTCTTCACAGATGTAACGACACGGAAAAAAATGTCGGCTTCACAATGAGCAGCCCAGGCGTTCAGAGCTTGACCTCCAGAAAATTTCCCAACGTTGTAGGTGGTATCTCCATAGGTTTTGTCACATGGCCATTTGTAGTTTTGTATATCGTGAAGAACTTCAACCATTTTGTGAATTGCACTGTTCCCGGAGTCCGGGTAACCAGAGTGTCCGGCTTGACCAGTCACCGTTAGCTTGACCTTCGAATGGAAAATAAGTAGACTGTTTTCAAAATGTTGTCTCACTCACTTTCAAAGCCCCTTTTTGAATCGTTCCAAATTTCAGCTCTGTTGGCTCCCCTACCAACAAGTACTCTGGTAGAATTCCAAGTTTGTTCGCTTCCTAAAAAACACAGTTCGTCTGGCTGTCTACTCAAAGTCCCTTACAATCATGCCAATATGGTCAAGTTCCTCTCCGACCACAAAGAGTAATCCCAATGCCCTCGCTTCATCCTCGGCGACTTTGGAAATAATGATGGCTGCCGTGACCATTGCAGCCAGTTGTCCTGAAACATCTTTTTTTTTTGTCTTGTCAGATTTTCATCCATTTTGTCGAGGTTTTTTTTGTAGACAAAGTGCAGAAGTCACTAGACATGCTTTGATAATTGCCCTTCTGGCGATCAATCTCACTTATAGCATAATGGACGTTGCAGGAAGTGACATGTCTGCAAAAAATTAATACTACGATACTACTAGGAATGCGATGCATTGAACAAAGTCTCGTCTTGTAAACCAGGTGTCTCTTTTCTCACATCCGCTGTTATACAATCGGATGCACCTCAATTGGGCATTAAAACAGATTTCACTTCTCGCAACATTGCAGACCACTTGGGAACAGAAATCAAGTGACCTAAGGTCATCAAGTTTCCGAAAATGAGAAGAGATGAACAAAAAACAGAATTTTCTCCCAATTTGAATGAAAGAAACCTTTTGCATCGTTCGACCCGTTTCCGTAAATGTTCTTGTCATCCTGGGTGGGTGGAAAGTACGGAGGAACTGTGTCCAGATGAGTGTTCAATAGCACTTTGACATCTGAAACGAATGAAGGACTGTGTTTAGTTTCAAGTGGTACTCCTTATTTAGCAGAGTGTTTTTTTTTGCGGGAACGTAAATTGCGTTAGGTTTTTGATCAGTGTGTTTTAGCGATTGAGTTCAAATTTTGAGTGTTTAATACTGGAGAGTGACATTCATGAAACTACTTCTCTCAGATCTCAAAACTTGGGAGATTATATGTACTATCTGAATCTGAAGCCGATGCATTTTAGACCAGAAAAAGGCAAAAAAACGGTTTACCGATCTTTCTGCCCAGCTGCACGGACAATATTCAAAAGCTTGAACTCTTCGAAAACCAAAATGCTCAATGTCATATATCTGAGCAAAACATGTAACCCCATATATTACGTTGCGGATCCGAGTTCTTGAATGTTGCGTAAACGTTGAAACGATCGGTCTCCGGAATCATCTGCTTCTGAACCGTCCACCCATTATCCTCCAAGTCCTTTGCGACAACTTCGGCAAACTCCGCTGTAACTTTCAAGTATAAATACATTTGGTGCAAATGGTCACACCTTCATTCCCAGTGGTGGATGAGTGACTCATATACTCCAGAAGTCTCTTCTCCACTTCATCTTCCCAGTTGATAGTCATGGCACAGACACAATACAACGTCAACGAAAACTGCAAGAATTGCGATTTTGTTTGCTTCATTAAGAGATAAGTCTAGTGTGTCTTCAATGAGATCTGACTTATGTCCGATGGCAAATTTACCAACGAGAAGATTATCTAATCGGATACGAATGTTTGGCTATTGTCGAACCGTTTCTCAAGGACGTTTCAGGACCACGGAAGAATAATATTAGAAACAGAGAAGGAACTTCCGTAGATAAGATTGAACGCGATGATTACATAACTGGTTTTCGAATTTTCGAATAATCGAAACCGTTTGAAACTTCGAAAAAAAGATGACAATAGAGAAAAATAATCAGATACGGAAAAAAGAGAACAACTGAAAGTACAAAATTGAAATTCTCAAGTTCTCCTTTTATCTAGAAAACACACGTGGTTCAATATGTAGCGTTGAAAAAGAAAAGCAAAAATTAAAAACCAATTTATCACTTGATACTTGGTAATGATCAACAGATAGTTTGTCTTAATAAAAACTGTCAAGGCGTCGATTGTTGTGTCGTTAAACAACCGAGAAACTAGGGCATTTCCGTAGGAAACGAAAGTAATAAAATTGTTGTTGTTTCTTATCAGTTGTGCGGGGCTGGAGATTGATTACAACGGTTGCGATGAATGCAGAAAAGCTACCGTAAGATTTGAAAATGACATTTTCATTGATTGCAAAAACTGTAGTATAACACAGAGCAAAAAAAATCGGGGGTGAATGAGAACATAAATCAAAAAAGAATCGAGAGAAACAACAATCATCAGTTGGTCAATATTCTAGAGAAAAAGACTCATTGGGATGACTTTCACCTAGAAGTCCTAGAATCTGAAAATATCCAGCAAAAACACTTTCTGTTTATTAATCTTTGTAGAGAAACCCGTGAATATGAGGGACGACCAGTGATTGGTCCAACAAGTAGAACACTCAGGGAACAATACCTATAGCTCATCAGAATGAGAAGATAAAAATAATATGTGAAAAAAAGAACACTGAAAACAGTAACCGATTCGATGTGTGGAATGGTGGAAAAAATACCGATTGCAATTTGACATAGATAAGTAGAAGGGGGGTCAGGAAGAGAACAATGGATGACGGAAGATGTTGTATTTACAGGGAAAAAGTGATAGTTGGATTCTTAGAGCCAAGTGGAATGAGAAGGGAGGAACAGAAAGAGAGAGAAAGAGAAGAGACAATAAATACAACATTAAAAAAGAGATGAGGTCAAGAAACATGATATCGTAGTTGTTTCTCAGTCGAATTATTCTAGAACTTTCTCCGGAAATCGCAGGTCCTCAGGTTACAGTACTGCTTCTCGTATTGTTGACCATCGCAGTTACCGCTACCATAGCACTTGCGAACACGTTTACGAACTCCATCACCACATGTCTCACTGCACGATGACCAATATCCCCATCCTGAAAAAAATTGAGAATAAATGTGTAGAAGGGACAGTTTTGGTAACTGGACACTGAAAAGGACGACAAAGGGTCAACACAATTCTAGATTTTGTATTTTGGTTCCTCGATTTTTAAAGTACAAAGATGGTAATTGTCAGGTGTGTTCTTCTCCTACAAGTTGTTTCATTTTCATTCACGTGACTCCCACACCCACATGGAATTGTTCCGAGAACATAATGAGATTCTAGGTTAGGTCGTCGTGTATCCCCTCTTAACTTGACTGCTACTATAAATCTACAGTATGGTTGTTTCGCGACTAATAGTCTCTTTCTCCTTCTGGGCGATACCTCTAACTGACTCGCTTGATATGGTATGAGAAAAAGATAACGAGAATCAGATCTGATCAGATCATCATATTCCTTCCTTATCTTTCGATTCATTGCAAACCAAACCAATCTGACGCCAAATCGGTGTGGAAAAAACGATAGATATGGGAGGTGATGGAAGGCGATATCATTTGGATCAAAACACCTTTTGCAGAAGTGTGTGGTCATTGATAAATGGGTATAGACATGATTCTTAGAAGATATGTTGTTTTTTGTTGTAAAGGATGAACCGAGTAACTGAATTAGGGGCAGGAAAACAAAAAAAACTCTCACGGACAACTTCATAATAGATGTATCACAGTGACAGACACTAACTTACTGTTGGTGTTAGTTTTTAGAAAATTGTTATCTCATTATCTGAAGGTTAGTATTATGCGTCTTAATCATTTGACTTTACTCACCTCCCCACGCAGCATTCCTATTCTCGCAGTCCCTATCATTACAGATAGCCGACTCCTTGTAGTTTCCAGGACAGTTTCCAGTTCGACACGTCCTCGTCCTCCTCTTCACACCGGCTCCACAGCTCACCGAGCACTGCGACCACGCCGACCACATTCCCCAATCGTTCGCGTTCGATGTCGCACACGCTTGCTCGTTACAGAACTGTTGCTCAGAACTTGCACCCATACATCCGCTTCCGAAGCATGATCTGCTTCTGCTTCTGAGTCCCTTCCCACAAACTCTGCTACAATCGGACCACTCATTCCATAGGGACCAGACTCCATCGTTCTGACACGTTGCCACGTTGCATGATCGGCGTTCGTGGGCTGATCCGTCGCATGGTTCCTGAACGTTTTTAATAGGAATTGAAACTTTTCTAGAAAACTCACTCTATTACACGTTCTCTGTCTCACAAGAGTACCTGGTCCACATGAAGTAGAGCAGGTGCTCCATGATCCCCAAGTTCCCCAAACTCCAATAGCATTGCATGGACCATTGTCGCAGGAGCGGACTTCGATGTTTTTCTCTGAAGTTGGACAGTAAGGAAAATGAACTTAACTCTGAATGTAACATGCAACAAAAAAAATCGGATGTCATGTTAATTTAGTTTAACGAGTGAGAAAGAGGATCAAAAGATTAAACCGAGGGAACCGAGGAGTGTGTGTAGGCGGAAGCGATGAGGGAAGAAGAAAAAGAAGAGAGACTGGATATATCTCATCTTCTCATTTTTCTCTCTCGTGAAGATAAACATGAACACAAAGAACCCAGGCAAAGTGTGTTAAAAATTGTTAGTAAACCTTTGAAAAAAGTGATGCGAAGCTTGTCGGTGGCTTTGTTCTCACCAGGGCAGTCGAATGCCAGGGTACGGTGCGGACTGAGACACTTTCGGTATCTGGCTTGAGATCCGCGACCGCATGACACCGAGCAGTGGTTCCACTCGGTCCAGGTGCTCCACTCGTTCCCGGTGCGGAGAACCGATGGGCATTGCTCGGTGGCGCAAGTCTCGGTTTCATCTTCACTTCCTTCACATTGTCCGTTGATGGAGCATGCACGGTTGCTGAAATGAAAAGTGAGGTTGACAGATCGCCAGAATCTGAAAGTTACCGTTTCCTGTATCCACCTCCACATGTGGTCGAGCAACTTGTCCACAAACTCCAGGTAGACCATTGTCCACGGTAAAGAGAAGACGATTGGTCGGTGATTGGGCAAGTCTCGGATGGACAAGATTGATCGCGGCTCACAAGAGCATTGTTATTACAATTCAATGCTAGACACTCTCCATCGAGACAATATCTATCGTATCCACAACTGGTACCATCCGGAAGGTTGTCACCAAAGAATCGGTAGTTACGTTGACTTCCATAGTGTTGTTGCACATCGCAGAACACCTGTGATTTTGTGATTGGATTTCCGAAACAAAATATCATTTGATCAATTTCCCAACTACCAGTCCCCCGTGATCTTATTAGACATTCGTAATTGTCATGAACGAAAAATCATGAAAACGTCCAATTGTCAAATTTATGACTTGAACTTGTTGTCTATTCCTCTATCTCTTTTGTTTTTCAACCCCTATTCACCCCATCTTTCTTCTTTTTTCTCTAATCAACGTTTTTATCATATTAGGCAATGTCCAATGACACCGGTGACGAAACGGTTTGAAGATGTAGTGTGAAGGGGGCGAAAGGCAGAAACTTAATAGAAACCCCCTTGATCGGAAATGGATTTGCCCTCACGACATACTTTGCATGCTCGTTGCGGGAAGCGGTTGAGTTGACTGCCTCTTCCAGTTAGTTCGCGGTCGTTCTTGAGACGTTTCTGTTCCATACACTTGTCGCTAATGTACTGAAAGGAAAATTAGTGTGAAAATGAGTGCGGTGAAAAAAAAAGACAAAGCGCGAACGGCCCCGTTAAGTACCTCGTCGACAGACTTGGTGGCACGACCGCACTGTCGAGAACAAAGAACTGCTCGAGACGTCGAACCGATGCAATCGCTTCCACCGTTCGCTGGGTATGGAGAGGAGCATGTTCTGAAAACTAATTAGTTAGCGGAACGAGGTCGCAAGTTCATTTTTTGCTATACCTCCGCGAAATCGAAAGACCAACTGAACCGAGGATTCCGTTGCAGGTACACTGAGAACAAACGGTAGCTCCCCATCCAGACCAAGAACCATCGATTCTGGATGGAAGAGTAGTGGTAACAGGCGCAACATGTTGCACTGGTGGAAGGATTTCGTTGGTTCCGGTCCATGGTACACATCTTCCAAGTTGACACCACTTGCTAGGTCCACAGAAAGTTCCTGAAATAAAATTTGTGTTTTTGATCCTGGAAAGTTGTTTGATGCCCTCCAGGGTTCATTGCACTTTCTTCAATTTGTTTAGTGCCCCCAATCTTTGTCGCGGTCAATTTCACATCATCTCGAATACCACGGCCGACCCTTGTTTAGTTTTTCATTCAGTCGTTTTTTTCCCCGGGGCACCAACCTTCCAGCGCTGGATGCGAGGTAATAATTCTGCCGAATGATGACTGTCCACACCACATCATGTAGCAAATGCCATCATACGAGTCTTGACGAGGTGTGACCTGTAAATAAGAAAGCTGTTGAAGCATCTTGTGTCATCATGTTTCTTGACTTGTTCCTGTTTGCGCATAAATTTCCAGCAGTTTTTAGTTTTTCCTCCCCACCATCCTAATTCCAATTTCACCCCCCTTCGTCTTCTCAATGTGGTCACCGCCGTCACTTCCCCCCCCCCCCCCCCCCCCCCCCCCCCCCCCCCCTCCCCCCCCCCCCATTCT
>LR545753.1:0-103611 GCA_900536305.3 Caenorhabditis sp. 40 LS-2015 | reverse complement strand
CCCCCCCCCCCCCCCCCCCCCCCCCCCCACCTCTTCTTCCACCTTCTTCATTTTCTTCCTGTCTCAGAAAAAGTTTCACACCGCCTGAGATGGACAACATGTGAATTGAGATGAGCGAGAGAAACTGTGACATCGACACGGGAAAAGGAGAATCGGATGGGACGATGAGGAGAGGAGAAGGGAAAAACGATATTTGGAGTACGGTGTCAATATTGTTTTCTTGAAGGCTGCTGCTGTTGCTGCTACCCCATTTCTCACTGATTGCCGAAATGCTATTGATGCGGGGCGCAACTCGCCGGAAGTGGAGACGTCGAGAATAAAAAATCGAATGAACATCTTCTTCTCCGTTTCATCTATCTCTCATTCTCTCACCAAATACACTTGTTTTCGGATGTGTTGCAATGTACCGGTCAAAGAATGAAAGAAGATATCACCCCCTCTTTTCCGAACTGAATCAAATTCTTAGAAGAGGGAATTTTGTAGCCGAAACCGCCGCCTCACAGGGCGCCGCCGACCCCCATCTCTTTTTTTTTCAAAAGTTAAATCAAACTGTGCGGGCGGAAGAGGATAGGGGGAGATGGAGGTGCAGAAAAGGTGATTAATGAGGGAAAAAAGAGACACTATCTCTTCGTCTTTCCTAACCAACCTGCTGATATCCGTTTCCATGCATCAGTTCGCATTGGAGATTCGCATCATAGATTTGTCCGGGTTTCACGTTGGACGAGATTTCCAACTTGGTCGGCATATTTGACACGCGGAGACAGTTTTTGCCGCGGCCGCTACAAATCAGATTAGTTGCTATGTGAATCGAGAGTTTTCAAAACTTTCAGATCCCCGGAGATTCCCTCAGAGATTTTTTGAGGTCAAATCGGATCATCCCACTTCTCAAGTGCACTCGACTGTTACCAATTAAGACACATGACAGAAATTAGTTCAATTTTCGAAACCAAACCGTTTTTTCAATATCTCTACTCAATGAAGCAGAAAACGTACTCGAGTCTCTGCAGGAACTGATGGTAATCTCTCAACGAACAAGTTGACCACGTGACCTTGCCAGGACCCAGCGACGACGACATGATGTGTTTGGAAGGGCAGTACGGCTCGTCGTGTCTCATGCCAACACTGTGTCCGAGTTCGTGAGTACCGATGAAGGCGGAGGTGAAGTCGAGACCTTCGGCCAAAGTACACGTGTTCCACGGATCACACATTCCATCGAGACGGGCTATTCCGGAAATTGAACGAGATCCAGCACCGCGATGGATGTCGTAACTGCAAACAACCGCAGCTAATTAGATGTGTCCTTTCGCGCCACACGCTTCGACGTGTGTCGTTTCAAATTACCCAGTCAGCATAATAGCGTGATCCCAATCACGAACGGCAAGATTTCGCTGGTATCTACAGAATCGATCCAAATACATTTGAGCGTTTCCATGGTTGTGCAAATATCCAGCAAGTGCAGACTGAAATGTTTGGAATTCAGTTAGACCCCTATGCCTCAAAATACAAAAAGTCTGATGTTATGACGAATCGAATGTTTTGATTTCCCCCATTCACTTCCTTACCGGTTGTCTGGTAAGCACTTCATATCGGATGACACGGAAAGTGAGTGGAGGGCTTGCCGTCGGCTGATAGTACATGATCTGAATGTTGTTGAGAAGAGTCAGAGTGTAATCTTGAAGTTTTCGATCAGCCATTCCACCGTGTTTGCTGCTGAAGTGTCTCCAGAGATTCTCATCGACGAAGACAGCCAGTTCAACCTGGAATAATACAGTATCAGTGAGAAATGAGACTTCCTAAAAACTCACAATAAGATCTGACTGTTGGGTGAGACGTTGTCCGGTAACGAACACGTCCTCAAAGATAGCACTTTCATCCTCAACCAACGACTCCTCGGTCACAACATTGTCAAGACCACAGAAATCCTTTGGCTCTCCAGCCAGTGTTTCTCTTTTGTAAACAACATGAGCTCCGTTCTCAGTGGCTCGTTTCGATCGGTGAGCATGATGATCCGGGAAAGGATGGATGACTAGAATCTCGCCGTCGTCAATAACTGTCCCTTTCTATAAATAGAAAGTATTGTAAAACCACACCCTTATTCGCTTTCACTTACTATTCTTCCATCACAGTTACTGATAGCAGCATACACATCACCGCGATGATGGTAATGACAGCTGTCGAGTTTCGATCCAAAGTCCAACGAGCCTCCCTTTTTCTCGTCCTTCTTGACCATCGTCATTCCCGGAGAGAGCAACTTTGCCAGAGTGGGCTCGAGCGTCAAGTTGTACATTTTGTTGAATGCCGTGAACTCCAGTTTATGCAGGCTGCCATTCAAATGATAATACGGAATTGGATCGATCTCGACATGCTTTGGGACTGGAAATGTTCTTGATGTACTATGAACCTTTTCAGATGTATACCTTCGGCATGTGTCTCAACTCCAAATGTGTATTTCAAGTCCTCTTCGTTAAAGAATGGAAGAAACGCAATTGCATTCTGAAAGAAAGAAAACCGCTGATTTTAGGTTTAGTTCCGCATATTGTTCCCTCACTGATGTGATTATAAATTACAATGTGTTGCAAGGTGACAACTTGTCCCCAGACCTCCACTACAACTATGACCAAAGGTCAAGTTGTCTCGGAAGTCATCTCAGAACACCCAGGGTGAAGAAAAGAAATAAACAGTTTGTTTAGATACGTGCTAACTTTTATTTCCGAATCCCCCCTCTACGTGCCGATAAGAGAGGACGATAAAACAGTTTTGCAGTGAGAGAGGAAAACCCGAACTTTCGTCTGCTACATCTCAGAAAAAAAACTTCCAGACGAGGTCACACACACCCTAGACAAGCCTAGTCAAGACTAATCCTTGCAGTAAACTCTGAATAAAAAGACAGCAACTTGATGATCTTGGTTTTATGATGACTGTAATCTGAGGTTGTAAATAAACTTTGCAGCTGTTTCTCTGTTCTTGCCATCCGGGGGACGAAGACACAAGATTTCATGTTTCAAGTTATCCAATGACAAACACTTCAGACTGAAGCGTGGATTTGATTGACCATGCAACGGCGGTATCTCGGGTCGGGTTCTGATCTAACGTTCTTTTTTTCTTTTTCAACGACTTTTGTCAGCCATAATCGACGCCCGTAACGACTTCTGAGTGTCAATTTCGCAGCATCTTTTCTGCAGACCGATGCGTTTCCTAAAGATCGAGGCGAGGGAGATGATAGGAGACTGTTTGCACCTTGTCACTCTATCCTTATCAATTCGGATGTTCTGGGATGCGACGTGACAGTGTTGAAATTGAGAAGACGCATGGGATTGGAGAAATCCCTCGACTCTAGACTTACAAGGAAATCTACCACATATAGATGTTTATATTCACAGTCAAAGTGATGTATCGTCCTGTCGTGCCACTCTACATTAACGAGAAAAGAGATCAAGGGGCTACAGTATGCTTTGGAAGTTTTCGTTGGATTCTAATGAAACTATGTATTTCCCCTTGCTAACATCGAAAATGTGTGAAAAGTGGCATGGAGGTTAAAACGATTTTCAAAGGGCTGTGGGATTCGGATACAGCGTTATCCACAATGGAATCTAGGAAGTTTTCTGTTTCTGGCGAGTTTTTTGTTCGTCCGTCTCCGATTTGCTTGCTTTTCTTCTTTCTAAGCTATATGTTACGTTATATATTCTTGCTGTCGCTTCAACTTCCCCTTATCGTTGTCGTTTTATCTAGATGAGGTTTTACGCAACAAGAAGCTCTCCACTCTCTCCCTGCCTTTTCCTTCTCAATTTCCATCTTTTGTTTCAATTAGATGGTTTTGTCAAATCAATTGCATCAACTCTCCGCCCCCTCTCCTTTTCGGTCCTAATCTCAATCTCTCCTGGCTTTTGCGGCCCCCGGTGTCGTCGGTTCATCACTGTTTTCTCGGGTGTTTGCGTGTATGGTGCGAAATAGTGTTTTTGGTTGTGAAACGCAACACAAAACTGGTCATATTCTCCCAAAAAGTAGCCGTTGCGCGAGACGAAGGGGCCACTCTCGGGCTTCCCGTCCGTCAGTTTGGCGCCTTTTTTCTGTGGCGCGACCGCCGACACCGAGACAATCAACAAAACCGAACTGATGATCAGAGCGAGAAGACGTGGAGACCCAGAAAGAGAGATAAATAAGAAAGAAACAAGACACAGTCTCGAGAGTAGCCACTCTCCCCCCTCTCCGAAGCCGTTTCGGGGTTCGATAGCAGCAGACGGAAAGAGTTGCAAAAGTGCGCAAAATGAAGAGATGCGCGAGAAAAATAGGGATGAGAGTGAACAAAGTGCCCTTGACTGGAATCTTCAAGGCTAAACAGTTAGGCGCTTCGATTTTTACCCCCGCTGGCCTCCTCTTCTTTTCTCTTCCATTTCCTGCCGGTCAGTTTGAGTGGTTAGCGCGCGGAAAAGCGTGGGCGACCTCCTAAGTAAGTGAGAAATGGCAACCTGACAACAGAGAAACAAGTTGAGAAAACATACTCGGAGGTCAGACAAGCTCTCCCGGTGAAACCGAAAAGTGGTTTGAGGAAGTAAGAACTACGAATGGCAATTATAATGAAGACCTCGGAACTTTGTCAAGTGGGTTCAAGAAGAGGAAAACGGAGTCTAGAGGTCACTAAGTGAAGTAGCGGTTGTTCGCACGTTTTTTGCAACTTGTCGCCTAGACAGAAATCAAATTGGAATACAACAGGATTACAGACCCAGATTGACCCCAAAACAGAGTAAGATGGAGGGTGGTGGGTTACGGTAGCAATGAAGTCAACAGAGAAAAGCTAAGAGGAAGGAGGTGAAAAGGGACTTTGACACTGAAATCAAGTGGAAGAAAACCGGTAAACAACTAGGTCAATGTTTCAAGTAGAAGACACAATCAAACCGAAATTTGAAACAAAAATGACTCACTCGAAAAAGCAGTACGCTGACAAGCAGCGGTAGAAGCATGATGTTGTTCTGAAGTTGGCAGAAGGGCCAAGAATGAGAATCTGCAGATATCACTAGCCGCGGGTGAGCAGCTCGATCCCTCCGTGCAACTTTACTGAAACAGGAAATATGAGAGATGGTGTTTTTGAAAATCCGAAGAGGTGGGACGGATGTGGATCAAAATGTGGAGGAGAGAGTTGGTGGGAGGGACGAAGATTTTTCAGGGAGATGGACGAGGAGGTAAATAGTAAAATATCCGAGGTATGGAGGGGGAAGATGGGGGTGGGCCTCTCTGTTTCTGTCTCGCTCCCACTCCCAGGCGAGACACCTTCTCGGTAGCCCCAAAACGTTTTCCTCGGGTTTGCTTCGTCTCTGTGGGCGTGTCCTACTGTAGAACCACGGACGCTCACGCCACTCACGCCAAACACTCACCGCGGTCGTTAGTCGTTCTTTCCTCTACGTTACATACACTCACACTAGCCACTGTAGAAGGAGTGGGAAAAGAAAATGAGTGTGGAAAAAAAAAGTAGAAGAAGAAAAACGAAACAGATGAAGAAGAAGAAGAAGACGAAGGAGGAGAAGAAGAAACAGTCCTAGCGGAAAGAAGCAAGAAGTTGAATGAAGAGATTGTGTGGTGTGTGGGTGACATCGTCTCGGTCGACGACAGCCGTCGCCTGATGAAATAAGGAATTGTGGTGGCACTGAAAATCACCGGTCCGCCTCCCGAAACCGTCTTGAATATAGCTCCCAACACCACTAAACTCCGCCTCCTCGCTTTCACTCCACTCTCTTCCCTCAAACGACTCGTGATTACCGAGAAGAGGAGGAACGGACAAAGTTGGGAGAGTAGACATGAAGCAGAAGGAGGAGTAGGCAAGAATTCGAAAACGAAAACTTGTATATATCGGTTTAGTGCACGTCATCTGATCTTGAGTGGGTGGGGCAATCTGGCTCCCCGGTAATTAGGTGTTCCTAAACGCTGCCCCACCCACGGTTACCGGATTGTGTAGGCGGCGACAACCCTAATTAATTAACGACTTTCTCGAACAACCAAAAAGTAATCAAAATTCGAAAAAAGAAAAGTTCCACCTGAAGTTTGATGTGAACCCGGGCAATCTATCAGTTCCGTTTCTGAGGGTTTGATCAGGAACAAAGAATACTTTTTTGCCTGAAACCCTAGACTGGAAGGTTGTAAGGAAGTGAGTGAGGTGAAACCAACGGAACTCAACAAACATCGGTTCTCGTCTGAACAGTGGAACATCCTTGTCTAGGTGAAAAAGTCTTCTGAAATTTTTGACCACAATAAGCTTAACATTTTTGCAAGCTTGAACACAGAGACCAGTTTTGGTGGTAAAAAATTGTATCAATCAAAGGGGGTTGAAAAACACAAAAAAGATTGAAGAACGCGACAAATTGACAGTGCAAAAAAGTAGGTAACATGTGTGAATTTCACGTCGGGATCATCAGGAACAAACAATCATCATTATATGCTGTCTACTAACTTTTTTCACCTCGTTCTTACTCTCATTTGATCCGTTTTTTTCTGGTCACTGCCACCACTTCATTTTGTAGTTTGCATTTCATAATTGGCCAATGTCGGAACGGTCAGAAGAGTAAAGTTGACACTAATAGCATCTCCCTCACTTTTCCTTGACGGATTTCTGACATTTTATTTCAGAGGGTGGAGGACATCGGTCATCTGAGAAGGGTACCCACTGACCCAACAGGGTGCGCCTTCCTTATTGAAGATGATAGTAGCCGCCATTGTGATGATTGATACTCGGTACCAACTTGTTACGATCGTTGATCATCTCTCATTTTGAAATATTGATGAAAAATTGATATGGTTCTTCAGTTATTCGTTTTTCAGTAGACCCGAAATCTTTAACCCAGGAACAAAGTCACTTCTCAAATGAAGCCACTTATAGCTGTACAATCTGACATTGAGTTTTGACCAAGAAGACCTTCTTTCGATTGTTGTGAAGTATGCTAATCAAGAGTTTCATTTCGTTTAGTTCAAATCGGCACATGAAAAAGTCTCGAGTACGTACTTCAATTTGTCTTAATTAGGTGATTAGGCCTGGTGGGAGAGGAAACACGGTTGACATCCGCCAGGCAGGCGTAGATCACTTAACCACACTTCTTATCACTAGTCGATTTTCAAGTTCAAAACCGTTTGATTGATCACCTTGTCGTCGAGCATTTCTGTCACCCCCAGTCGCCGACGTTATCAATTCATTAACTTCGTTTCGATAATCTTCAAAACACGGCAATAACAACAACCGGACAGGAAATGTTTTGTCTAGAAAGAGAGAGGGGGATTGGCAGCATCTATCCGTTACTATTCTTAGAGACGGCGCCCTCTGAACGCCTACGTAACTAAGGAAAGCGAGATTCATCGCACCGTCGTCACATGTTCTCTGTCTATTTCTGAGGACCTCGTGCAAATACGGACACCGCCAGCAGCTTGTTTTGGCCCTCCGGTTTCTTCTCCGATGCGTCACCACAAAACTGCTTCAAAAAAGTACATCGGAAATGGACGTGGCTGGTATCGGGGGTCGTTGAAATGAATACATCAAACGAAATTTTTAGCGGGTAATATAGACGCGTGTCAGTTATTCGGATTGACAAGTGTTTTTTGTTTGTCCTTTCATAGGTATTGTCCATTGTGTTTGGTTTCTGATGGTCTGGAAGACGAATGATGCAACAAAAGAGACATCACATCAAAAAATTGGTCGGAAATAGCCGGAATCCGCTTACTGCCCGGTGTTGGATTGAACCAGACCGTCTGCGAGGGGTTAACAGTAACAATTATTCTTACATAATTCTTACTTAGTTTCCGTCTTTTTCTCAATGTCTGTCGTTTTTTGTATCTAGAAGGATTATAGTCCGGATGGTCAAGGAAAACAGGCGATTTGATTTAAGAATGAGAAAGGTTCGAATCATCCCAGAAATTGAGCGTAAACTACACAGAAGTAAAAGGGTTTTGAAAAGTTGCCAATAGTAATGTGATGTTTGTATTTATTGAGAACACCGGGTGATGTGATCTCTGAAAAATCAAATTAGAAGGAGAGAACGCAATATTTTCTCCTCGAATTCTCGCACCCAGTTCGTGGTCCTAATTTCCTTCAAGTGCTGTCAAGAATGGCCAAGCCACAATTTCACACTTCTTCCTTCGTTACAGTACTTCTTCGTCCCAACAACACTGTAGTCCTGTGTTTTGCTCATCTTTCCAGATCTCCTCCGTACCTTGTACTATTCCCCCGTCGTACCCTCGTGTTTCATTTCGACACTTAATGTCGTCGAACTTGACGTCTGAATGGGATCGGATAGCAGGACACCTTCGCCACACCACGCGATACGTATTCAAATCAGCTCGTGTGCGCCGCGCGCGCATTCCATTAGTGCGTTGGCGTTTCCTTGTACCGTTAAATGAGGAGGCTGACGGGCTTGTGAGATTCTGAAGACCGTGTTTGAGGAACGTCGAGGTTCAATGTGGCACATTACTCATTAAGGACGTGGGTGGCTATTCGGAATTCGAAATATCCTCGACCTCCACCATAACAACGAGAGACATTCTTTAGTTAAATTTATATCCACTTTGGATATTGGTCACCTACCACTCTCCACTCACGCTCGAAACAATGTGTGCGAACTTTTTTTATCTACTAGCGGACCTTGCATAAGGATCGCACTTCCTCTTTTTACGGCAATGTTCTACGGTGTCTTCCAAAACGTCGTATAAAATTTCAAAAGTACATACAGGCCCAAATGCTACCATGTATCAACCTGAGAAGTGCAAAACACTTAAGTTGTCAGGAAGGGTTTTATGTACAAAATTGTGTGCTGTGGTTCTTAGTGTTTTTGCTGATCTTCGCGAACTTCGAACATAATTGCAAACATGGCTGGGACCGATTTTAAGAAGGATTTGAAGAGTTGCAAATGGCGTGCTATCTAGTGGAGTTTTATACTTCAATATGATTCGATTTGAGGGGTTTTAGGATACAGTAACCTGTCATGGAGAAATAAGAATTCAAAAGTATATGATATTCAAACGGGAGAGTTTGAACCTATCCTAAGAATATTTTCAATACCATCTGTTCCCAGTTCGAATCAAAAGCTATCATCAAGGTATCTAACGTAGGCGATCCTACCAGCCTGAAACGATGACCTTACGTTCCGATTTCTGATCAGCCAAAAAATTTGAAATTTCTATAAAGTTTCAACATTTCAAACAGTGTCCTAACAAAGCAAACGATTTCATGGAACATCATTCTCTTTTTTCATCCTCAAGTCTCCCTCTTCCTTATTCTACATTTTTTTTCCAAATATCTTTTCTGTTTGTTCACACTTCCGACACATACCAAAAGTGACAGCAATATTGGAACCAGTTGAACATGAGATGCTTCATCTCTCTCGACCACCCTGAAAGAAGAGGGCGACCGTCCGACCGGGGGCTTGCTGGCTAATATTACACTGGACTACTACTGCTACCAGTTGAACGCAAACATTATGCAAAGTTCAAATACGGATACATTCATTCTCCTGTGTCGTCGTTCCTGTTCCCTCTACCGGTTTTCTCTTTGTTTTCTGTATGTTGGAAATTTATTTTCGTTTTTGAACAAATGCAATAGGGACCACTTGTGGTATAATAAGATTATATCGAAAATGTAGATTTTTGGTGGGAAGGTGAAAGGAAGAAAAGTTGGCGGTGAGAATGGAAAAATGCAACAGAAAATAAACAAAACACAAAACAAAACTTGAACTCAGCCCGATGAGTTCGTTAGAATGATAAGAAAAGATGGAGAAGTTGGTCTGTCATGAGCTATATGTACAGTTAAGGGAGACTAAAGCGCATTAGGAATGCTGACATTAAAAAACAATATAAATGTTATTATCAAAAATTACGAAGGGAGACTAACAAAAACTGTGAGCATACAGAGAAAAAACAATAGAAGTGACTGACAAAACCCAGAGAAAGTAAAATCCAAGAATACGTATTTGGTAAAATCTAGACAAGAAGTTTAGTTCTTGACGGAGGTGCTTGGCTCATTTCCATTCTTGCGAGCGTCTTCCGCATCAGCTTCCATGTGCTCCTCCTCCTCCTCAGCATCAATATAGTCCTCATAGTCTTCCTCTTCCTCCTCGTCTTGAGTCTCAGACTGCTTCTCGAGCGCATCTGGGGAACCTTCACGAGATGGGGATGGAGAGCGAGAGAGTATTCCCTTCAGACGTCCGCTGAATGCCTAGAAATGGGAAGAGATTATTTAAAATCATGTTTTTAATGTGGGTTTAAAGGAATGATATAACTTGAAAACATGAACTCACATTTAGTCCTCCATCCTTGTGGAAGGTCTCCACAAAGTCTCGAATGAGGTCATCAGATTTGCTCTTCCATGTGGACAACAGCTCGATTCCCTTGCTCTTCAGCGAGTCCACTTTGTTTTGGATCTGGTATTTGCTGGCCTGAAATTGTCTCTTTTTTTAAATTCTGTCTCTAACAATTAACTTACAGCCAAGAATCCAACGTTGAGTTCCTTCGCGGAATATCCTCTCTGGAGGTTACGACGGACATACTTGTCGTAGTCTCGGATGATTCTACAGACGACATCACTGGTGGAGACTCCTTGAGTTCTCTCCGTCTCCAGGAACATTCCCTCTCTGCGGAACTTCTCGTAGAGGTCCTCTTCTCCCGGTGCCAAATATGGAATGGCGTCATGGGCGATGAAGTCAACCTTCATCTCCTTCAAGAAGTCGACTGAGCAAAACCATGGAGCCTCTCGGTAGACTTCGTCCACATAGCGACAGTGCCTCACACCATCGTAGCGCTCTGATTCCGATGTGACTGTTCTTCCTTTGTACTTGTGGGTATCTCGATCTCCACATACTGAAACAATGAGTTGTGGAAGATGACTGATTGTGTTTTACAAACCTCCAACAATCAAGTACACGTTTGGAAACATTTTCTTGACTTGACGGAGCTGATTGGCATGTCCGTGATGGAACAAATCGTAGATGCCATCTGCGTAAATTCGCACTGGTCGACCGGCTGAAAACTGATACTAAGGCTGTGTTTTGGAAGTTTAACCAAGAAGGCAGGTTTGAAAAAACTGTTAGAGAATTTTTTAACTTATAGATATGAAGAACAAAATCTAGGCCTATGACTGATTTGGGTGACTATCTACGCAAATTTCTAGAAGACGAGATATTTGCTTCAAAAGGTGATAAACCTCGTTTGAAGGGCTGATGTAGAAAAAATGCGTGTGCTTACACAGAAAAAAACCTCAACGTCATTCTGAACCTGCCTTCGTTGAAAAAGCTACTAACCTTCATTGGCTCTTGCAATCTCCAGTGTGATCTTCTTGGAGTAATCAACCGCGTTTCTGATGAGAATAGCTTCCGACTCGTCTGAGAACGGGGCTGGTTCATCTGATGCCAAGGATCTGGTGATGAATTCGATCTTCTCTTCCTTCTCGGGCACCGGCTTCTTCACCTCCACAGCCTCCTCTTCCTCTTCTTTTTCCGGAGTCTCCATTGTTCGCTTTCTCTGTGGCATTTCGTCTCTGAAAGATCAACGGTTATATAGGATTTGAGGAATTCAATTTTGATTCCAGGAAGATTCAATAAATCATGAATTGTATGGAAAAGTGTAGACTAGAAAGTGAGTGGGCAGATAGACACAAGGATTCTTCCTCGAAACACATGAGACAACGAAGTACGCGTGTTCTACTTATCGAAAGACGTGTGGAAAAATAGATAAGCACGCCGCGCTCAAGGGCAAAAGTCTTTGTCTTGGTTATCGTGTGATTCAGAGAAATCGCACCATTTTCTTTTCTCTCATCCTTATTCTTTTTTCTATATTACAAACTTGAAGAATGAGCATGGAAAGTGTGTATGTGTTTGCAACGTCGCTTAGTGTTTCATGACGTACATTGTTTCATTTCGAATTCTCAAAGGCCACAGTGAACCATGAGTGAGCAGAAGATGAATCGGGAAGGACGTAAAATAAAAGAAAACAGGCTAAAAGAAGGAAAAATGCGGCAAGAAGAAAAAGAAGACGCGGTGAAGTGCCGAGGAAGAAGCTAAAAAATGTAAAAAATAAGGAAGAAAAGAAAAAACGAGAAGACGTCAGACTGGAGCACTAAATTGCAACACAAAGAAGAACAGACATCTGCGGTTTTTTCTATCGTTTGATTTCAAAAGTCAAAGTTTTCGCAGTGGAAACTTTTGCATAGTTGATATTTATGATAAAACAAAAAACTGATAACAAGAGTTCAACAAACCCAGAAAAAAGGCGAATCGAAACTTTTTCGTGGGGTGTAAGTATGTTAGAATGAAAAAAGTTTCAAAAAAATTCTTGTAAACATCCTTTGTTGATTATTTGCCAAAGAATGAGTTGGTTTTTGATATTTGAAAATGGACATTTTTGTTTTTCCAGAGATTTCCTAGCAAGTTCAAAAATAAAATCTAGGCAATATTTGGGAGAATCTGATGAAGAAAGATTTTCTGAGTCACTATGAAAATCTAGGTGCCAGTTCACTCTACATTTCGCAACATATAGAGCAAAATAGAACGAAAAAAAATGTGGATGCAAACAAAAAAATAGTGACGGACCCAGACAACGAAAGACGCAACTTTTCGAATCCTTCTTCCTTTTCAAGCGTCTCAGAAAAAGGCAAGAAAAGAAAGAGAACGCAACACTCTCGCAAGCAACAAAAAACGTGGAGGGGTACAATAGGACAGTCGGTGAACGCACAACCCACGGCCATCTGGGCAGTGAGCCAACCAGGTTATACTACTGCTTGTGTTTGTTTGTGTGGCAGTTGGAAGAGAGAGAGAGAGTGACGTGATGCGCACAAAAGCGAAGGAGATCGCAGAGAGAGGACGGGTCGTTGTATATAGAGAAGATTTGTATGCGCGATTAGGAGGGCAAAGACATTTTTGTGGTGAGAAGGACCTTCTCGCATATGGAATGAATCAACTGGTGGTGGGTATGTTGTGGGAGAAATGATGAATGAACTCGGGAATGTATGTTGAGTTGGCTTGAAAGTTTTCGAATGTTGCGCAGTATCGGAGGTCACATTTTGAGTTGCTTCGTAGAAATTTAGTTGTAAAAAACGTTGACTGGTATAGACAGTATCTTTTCAAAGTGTGTGAAGTTTTTGAGGTAGTTTTAAGTGCGAATTCGTCGACTATGAGCAGTTGAAAAAATTATTCACAAATATATATTTGTTCTAAAAGGTGGATGTTTTAAGCAATTCTAAAACAAGTGGTGACTTGCGTTTTGATTTTCTGTCGGCTACTAAATCGTTTTATCATTTTCAAGCTCTCGCACCTTTTCTTGAAAAAGTTATAAGCCCGTGAAGTCATGAAAATCTTTTCTCATCAAATTTCATCAGAAGGTTGAGAATACATATAATCACCGAACGAAACTTCGAAATCCCATTTTCCCTGGAGATCCCAAAAACTTCTTTGCTCGACAATTACGAAATCTAGGTGACTCACCTTAACCTTCAAGCAATCCCTACGGAAATGGAAATCTATTCAAACTTCTGAATTTTGAAATGCTACATTCGATGAGAGAATGAGCTGATCGAGTTGACCTCAACCTCTGTCAAGGTTCCATTAAAAAACGACGAGATGGATGCCTGGTGCACAGTTGGCGAGATGTATTGAGTCATCAGATGTGACGGATTGGAGTCTCCATAATTTCACGTATCTTAATCGGAAAACGTGAAAGTTGACACCTCTCCAAGTCGAAGAAGGAAGGTGACTCGATTTACATTTGACGTAAGAGACCTGTACTTTTTCCAAGGTTTTGGTTGACCTATACGTTATTGCTTGCCAAACGTTCTCTTATCTCTTCTCTCTCTCTTTCTCTTCTCACCATTTTTTTTCTCAGTGACACGAAACAAAGTCAAGGGCAACTGATTGCTACAACTCAAAGAATCGGATCAGTATACAGAAAAAATCACTTCTGAAAGGATTTTTCGTAAGTGCTCAGGGAGAGAAAGAGCAAAAGTCGTTCGGCAAGGAAGTGTACGAGAAAATGTTCATGTGGCCGCGTTGCGGCAAATTTGTTGTTTATTAGTGAAAAAAGAGAAGAAAAAATCGAGGAAAGAAAAAACAGAAAGTGAGACTCTGGACTCTGGAACTACTCTGATTCTGTGTTTGATAACGGCACATGTTGCGAATATGCACGTTGCATACGGGGTTATAATCAACAAGAATGTATAGCGACGGAAGGTGTCAATTATCTTTTTGGAACATCTCTACTGCCGTTTATCAATCAGAGAGGGTAAAGGTTGTGTTTTGACTTCTGACAATTGATAATAACGTGTGTAAGGAAAAGAAAGTTGGGCAATCATATTGTTTGCGTGATAATCAAAACTTGTCCGGGTGGGAAGGAAAAGATAACAATAACAGAATTTGTCATGGAAAAACGTTTACAGTAGTCTTGGAATACCTTTTTGCACTATTTCGCAGCAACACCTGGGTTTTTGAATGGACTATGTGGAATGCCGTCTCTCAGAGCTATCAACTCGCTCCCTAGAAATTCGCACAGATAGCCAGATTGCGCATTGAAACGTACATATACTGCTCTATGTATCTTAAAATTCAGAGGAATTTCTTACATACTCTCTCAAACAGGCGTACTGGTAAGATTCGATATTCGACATCATTCATACATACCCCGCTCCCCTTTCAAGATAGCCATAATTATACTAGGGTGCCGTTTTCGATAAGATATTTTCTTCCCTCTCATTTCCTGTCCCCAGCTCGACTCAAATCAATCACATATGGTGAACGTAGATGTGTGTTAGTGTACGCATGTCACGACACGAAGAGCATCTGTGCCATTCATTTTCGAAACATGATTCCTCTTTGAAGTTATGTCGAGCAGCAATATATCCTAGACGCTTTTTGCTCCGGGAGCCTCTGGTTGAAGTCGAAAGAGGGATTTAGAGGGCTCAGACACAAGAGTGTCCCGCAAAACATCCCACGAGGGAGGCAAAGAAAGAAAGACCCGGGAGCATCACAAAAGAGCGTTTTGGATCCGGAGGTGGCAGAGCCGATTTCTCGCATTTTTCCAATCGAGTCTCCTCTCTCTCGAGTTTACACTGCGTGTTGAGCACCCCGACTAGCCACACCGAGCATTCTACCCCCTGACAACTCTTTCACCCCCATTCCGACGATAAACTGCAGATATTCTGAACAATGGGAGACGATCTGTTCAAAGAGGTACGTTTTTTTGTTGAGTGTACTGTATATTACTTTCTGTCTTCAGGCCCGAAAGGAAAGAGATGACTTCGAGGAGTTGATGAATGCCTGTGATCTCGCAAAGTTGTCCGTCAAGAACAATGAAGTGAGTTGAGAGATAACGGAAGAAACGGAGACGGGCGCGGGGGTGTTGGTAGGGATTGCGAAATGATTAAAAACTACCTTCCAGATGGTCCATGGTCTGCAAACTTTTGGAGTCCACGGAGAATCGTCGAGTGACAGTAAGCCAACAGAGATTATGAAAGTTGTGGCACCATCAGTGGAAGCATATGTGAGTGGGAATATGAATTAGTGGAAGAGTGAGAGAACACAGAAATCAGAACAAATCAGTATGCTGATATGGCTAGTAAAACCAAAAGTTCAACAACTAAAAAAAAGCCTTTGACTTTATGAATTTCAGGTTGCCAGTTCAAGCTCTCCGAGTGTCGTGAAACCCAGCAGCGGAGGAGCCCTCGATGGAAGTGACCAACAGGTTTGTAGTTTTTGTGCTTTTCTCGCATGATAAGTGTGCGATTGCTCAAAATTTTCAAAGGGCTATCAGAATCAGAGAAGTCCGAAGGTAGCAAGTAATTATAAGGGGAGCTCGTTCGGCCCAACATTAGGGTATCAAAATGAAGCTTTGGGAAATAGTGAAACGATTCTATCCTTGAGCGGATGTTTTTCTGTGTTTTCTTAGTCCAGATACGCATTCCCAACTTCCTTCCAGATCTTCTTACCAGCCTAATATTCCGAATGTTTAGAATGTTGTCGAGGTAACCATGTGCTGTTCATTTGTCGGAAGAGAGAGCTCGGCAGGATGTTAAGTCGGAATCCAGATCCAAACGATTCTCTTGTTTTCTGTGTTTTTCATTGTTTTACACTAACTATATTCCAGCTGCTTTTCTCCAACGCTTCTTTTGCACCCTCTCTTTCCACGTCTCCTATCATTTTCTAAGTTTCCCTAATTTTCTCTCCCAAGCTAATAAATTTTGAATTGCATTTTTACATGGGTACTCAGTATTGTTGACTTACTTTTGTTTGTGAATAAACGCGTTGCTGTTCTCGTTGTTGTTGATGTGTTCGTCTTCACTTCTGATGAATGTTCGGAATAGAGATGAGAACATTGAAGCCTGGAAGAAAGTGGGCGATTGTGAATAAGAGCTGAAGAAAGAAGGGAGGAGATGGAAAAATAAGAGAAAAGAAAAATGAGAATCAAAAATGGGGACGGGCAAAAAAGGAGAAGGCGTTATATGTATAAAATAGCGACTCTCCAAGTCGATCAGAAGTAATTTTTTGCAGGAAGTGCGTCAGGACGGAACTAGTGTCCAGAAGGATGACAACGGGTTCGTCTTCTTCAAGTGCCGCTTCTGTGGGCTCACTTTCAACTTTATGAACACACTGCGCGCCCACGAGAGAATACACGACGTCTCGCAGGTAATTGCTCTCCGAGAAATATACTTTTTATGCTTTTCATTCCCATAATTACAGCCGTACGTATGTGGGAAATGTGGAGAGTCGTACGAATTCGCTTGCCAACTGGAATATCACGCTTCTCAACACGCAGAAATCGACGGATACAAATGCGATTGTGGAAGGACGTTCTTCTCATACACAGAAATGCTTTATCACAAGCACACAGATGATCCGATCGAGCTGATAGGAGCTCCAGAAGTGAGTTTCGCTGAATTCCTTCACTTGAGAAGGAGTAAGGGCGTGGTTTGCTAGAATCAATCAGATTTCGATCCGTAGACAATTTTATCGTCTGATTTATAAGATTCATGTGAGCATACGAAGTTTTGCTACCCTGAAAATTTGATCACGGGGGAAAAAGGCTTAGAACTGGGGTACTATGTAACATGATATCACTTGCAGTTGCTTACTCATTAGATAACAACTGCTAAGATGATAGAATTTCGTAGCAAAAAAAAAAACGTTTCGTCGAGTGACGAAAGTTTATGATGACTTGAACCTTGATTCTGGTGAATCGTAAGCGGTGTTAAGACAAAAGTTGTTTCTATGTTTGTGATTCGCTTGTTGGAAAAGAGAGGAAGAAAAAGTAATAAAATATCCTTCCGAAAACAAAAGAGTATTATTGCAAACATGGAAAGTTGCCTCCAAATCGAGAAGGCTTCGAGCGGCTAAACAATCCATTCTCAATCATCCAATCTTAATGAAAAATAGTTGATATATTGAGTGAATTGAAATTTTTAGTTGGCAGTCTTTCTGAAAATCCCTATATATGAAAATCATTATTCTAGTTAATTGCATCTCGTACTATAAATCGATTCAAATCTAAGCTCATTTCTGTGCAATAGTCTAAAATTTTCCGATTACTGCTCTTCAACGTGATTTGAGAGTAATTTTCGAAACTCGAAAAATTTAGACTGAGAGTTGTTCGAAATTCCCGCGAAATTTCAAAAAATCAGGTAGTCAGAAACTTTTATGTACATTTGCTCAGAAGCCATCTGCCGATTTGTTGCCGATTTCAATAAAGACAAACGCTTTTCAGCCTCAAATTATAGTTTATAAGAACAGTTTATTGAATAAAACAATTCATATACCATTTCCAGACCACAACCATACTCGTCAGCAAGAAGAAGATCATTCCCATCACCGAACAAGACCTCCCACAACCAGCATTCGTCACCGAAGGATACGAACCGAAGCATCCTCTCCGAGTGTACAACGACGTCCGCTCCAAACCATACATCTGCGAGTACTGCTCCAAGAGTTACTCCGACAGTCGAGGACTGGCATATCACATGTACAGCCATCGTGGAGAGAAACAGTTCAATCCGCGTGCATCCAGATACATGATGGGAAGAGAAGGCGTCGGATACACCGACTCGAGAAGTTATTATCTGTTCCCGAGAACCAGCGGATATGTGTCTCCAAGATTTTAAGTGATCATTCTTGTCATTTGCAGTATTTAAACCTATCCAGATCTTGTAAAATATTATTTCAACATCGGCTAGCTTTAACAATATTTGGTTCTTTCTTGCTATTTCACTGATGTGAGTGTATATTTTAAAAAATTCTTTCATCACAGTTAATTCATTTTCTTCTCAACTCTATTATCAACCCCAAAATTTTGTCATTTCAGTTTCATTTCTCTTTTTTCCCATTCTCAAGATTAAATGAAAACGGTCAGAACAGCAGAAACTCGTTTTGTGTCTGATAAACCCACACAGTGAACACAAACTACAGTTGACTACAGAACACAAAATCCAAGTCAATTTTTGTTTCGATGGCGGTCAGAGTATAAATACCTTGCGATTATTGTGACGGGTTGGCTGAAAGATTAGATAAAGTTTTTTTCGGTCCGATATGGTCCTTTTGTTGGCCAGGATCATTGTTCTTTTGTCTTGCTCTCAAGAAAAAACTTCTTCGATCAATATTTTTTGTGATTCCTCGCAAACTTACAACCGATTTATGAAACGACGAAACTGATAAGATGATGATAACATCGGTCGCTACTCTCATCAGCTCAGTCGTTCTTCTTCTTCACCTAGTTTTACCTCGTCTTTGCATCATGAGTGTTTCATCACATAGTTCTTCATTTTCCTTTGGAGAAAAAGTATATAAAAAGTAAAGAATACCATATTTCCTATTAGTGTGACACGTTTCGATTGTTCTAATTGCAATCGCGTATAGAAGTTCCACGTTGCCTGGTGTGTAAGAGACCTTTCACACACCTAGCGTAATCTAGGCCACGCGGCCGTGTACTCCACGAGGACAAGTGCAAATTCTAACAAAATTTTTCTTTACACTCGCTCTCTTTCGTTAATTTCTTGACGAATCCTCTTATTTTAAGTCTCAAAAAATCAGAAATTCTCTAAACTATCACTCTATTCCAGATGACGGCGGAAAACAACTCAAATATGTTGAATTTTCTTCTATTTGGGTTTGTGACGGCGATTGCGTTCTATTCGGGTACACAATTCAACAAACCGAGCGAGCAGACAGAGGTAAATTTTGAAATTTTGCAGTAGAAGGTCGGAAAATCGATTTGCAGCACATCAGTCACGCCAGTCTGTATTCAACAAAGAAGTTGGACGATGGGGCGAAGGAATATTCAATTGTCTTGATTACCGACTTGGATCATGAGAGTAAGGATGGAAAGAAATGGAGAAGTTTGGTTTCGCGAGGATTCTTGAAAGTAAGTTGTTTGATTGCGAGACTCACATAAGCAGATCACATGTACATGTTTTTCTTGTACTTATTTTCTGAGAAACTGTAGAACTCTCACTCTCCATATAGTGAGTTTATTGATTTTCCAGGTGTCCGCGGACCACAAACACGCCGATATTCACTTCGACCAGAATTCCGAGTACTTTGTGGACACGTAAGTACTTTCTTGCTCTTCACTACGCCAAAACTCCATTCACGAGGCAAGTATTTCAGTAACATCGCCGCCGGTGGCCGTGCTATGGAGTTGTCTGACCTCGCTGTTTTCAACGGTAAACTGTACTCGATCGACGACAGAACTGGTCTCATTTATCAAATTAGCGACAAGAAGGTGAGTGATGACCGGAAAATCACATGTGCCGACTATAACTGACGCTGTAATCATTAGTTTTCAGGCGATGCCATGGGTGCTTCTCAACGACGGACCCGGAAATGTTATCAAGGGATTCAAGGGTGAATGGATGACAGTGAAGGATACCGAGCTGATTGTTGGAGGATTGGGAAAAGAATGGACGACCACTGACGGAGAGTATGTGAATGATCATCCAATGTGGGTGAAACATGTGTCTGGTCATGGAGCAGTTCACCATGAAAACTGGAAGGACGTCTTCATCCGCGTCAGAAGAGCCGCTGGAATCGAGTATCCAGGATACATGATCCATGAAGCAGTACAATGGTCTCCAATTCACCGGCAGTGGTTCTTCCTTCCAAGAAGAATGTCGACGGAGAAGTATTCAGAAGCCGAGGACGAGACTCGTGGAACCAATGTGTTGATTATTGGAAACGAAGAGCTCTCCGACTTCAAAGTTGTCAGAATCGGATCAGATGAACACAAGTCAAGGGGATTCTCCGCTTTCCAATTTGTACCAAACACCCATCACCAACTCATCGTGGCAATCAAATCCGAGGAGAAGGTAAGTGTCTCTTGTTTGTTTCCCAGGAACCATTCATTGAGTTTGCAGGACGGAAAACCAGTTGCCAGCTACGCCAGTGTCTTCGACATCCACGGAAACGTCATCCTCGATGACTTCCAACTCCACGGGCCATACAAATATGAAGGAATTGCATTCGCTTAAACGTTTCATAGTTAACATTTTTCAATTTTCTACTTTTGTCGATTCAGGTTGATTCCGTGTTCTCCTCATGCTGTGATATAAAATCTAATGTTTATTGGTACATAAAGAAGTTGAATTTAGATGTGGCTAAAGACGGTAAAGCTATCCGTAGGAAATATGGACACAACCAAAATGAGGTGAGAAGCAGTATAAAATATATAAATAAATATAAAAATGAATACAAAATCTACACAGGGTTTCATAATCGGAAACCTATTATGACTAGTACGCCGGTTTGAATCTTTTGATTTCGAGCATGACTTGGTGCACATTCACCAGTTGCGAGCACACCGGATTTTTGACGAACACATCGTGAGTGAGGATCTTGGTGAAGCGGTTGATGTATTGCACGTATTTGGAGAAGATTGTCTGAAAAATAGTTAGTCAAGGACTTGTTCTAGATTGCATCATGTACCTGAAGGATATTGTTTCCGAGACTAAAATTAGTGAAAAGCTGAACGCATTCTGAATTGATGTTATCCACAGCCGGCCGCCACTTGGCATTGAAATTCGCCACGACTGTCCCAATTTTATCTGAAAAATTCCACGTTCCCGGTTTCATTTGCTGAGTCAATCTTACCATTATACCGCTCGAGCAACTGTGTATGCCCTTGAGCCATCAAAGATTCACACTCGTTCACAAACTTGATCATGTATCCGATATGAGGCTCCAGCACTTCCTCCACAAAATCATCAATGCTCTTCTGCTCTAGCTCGTGTACAATCGCGTAGATCTTGCTATGCTTGCTCTCTTCATCATCGATGATCGAGAGAATCAAGTCGTAGTTGTTGATCAAGAACACGTGTTTGTTCTTCTGGCTCTGTTGCATCGACGACATTCGCGAAAGCAGTTGCTCGATTGAGTCCTCACTACTCTCCAGCACCGCTTCCATCTTGTCCCCAATCTCCTTGCCACTGGTCTTCGCAATCATCAGATGAGCACTTGTCAACTCGGCATAGCGGCGAACAATCTGTAAAATAACTCATCGGTTTTTTGAACTGAATGGAGGGGAAGGAATATAACTGATAACTCACGAAATGTGGTCTTGCGTCGAGCGACCCACTATGCATCAATTTTTTCAAGTCAACCAACTTGACGCTGTCGTAGTGTTGGGACATGACCATGTTGAGACGGGCCCACAGCAAGCCGGTGATTGTGTTCCAATAGTCGTTGGCTTCGGGAACCTCTCGTTCTTCAAGCACATCCACAAACTTGTCACACAAGCAGATACACAAATGGAGACTGATGGCATCCCAGCTCAGAGCGATTTGCTCCTCACAACTTTTCAAGACAACTGACAATGCTCGAGCCATCGCCTTATTGTGAAGTTCAGTGGCTTCTTCGTTATTGACGAGGAAGAAGTCCGTGATGAACAAGTACTCATGGCTGTAGTGGTCGACAAATGCCAGCTGAATCGATCGGAATAAGGCCTCGAATTGGTACTGAAACCTTGGATATTGTATAAAATTCATGAGAACGAGGGACATTACCGCAACGTTGTTCTGAGTCGCGGCGTGTGGCACAATAAGAGCTCCAAAGAAGTCCTCCGAGAGAATATTGTGTCTCTGGCCGATGGAGAAAACGGTGGCTTTGTTGCGAACGACATGTTGTTTGGAGGAGAAGATTGAGCCCAACCCAGCCGGTTTCGCTGAATCAACATTTCCCAGTGTGTCATCTTTGGTGGCGACGTCTTTCATCTGCGGAATATGAATATTAGAGAGGAAATGAAACCTCATTATCCACTCACCGAAAGCTTGAAGAGACGGGTCGCATACGCTTTGAAATAGGTGAAAAACATCTTGCTGATGGTCTCGATGTACTCGTCTTGAAGCTGGAAAGTATGCGATATTAGATTTGCATGAAGATTCGTGGTTCGACTCACTTCTTTGGCGGATATCAAATCGTGATGGAGGAGAAACTCGTAGAAAAAGCGACACTTGAGCAGTTGGTGTTGGAATACTTGATAGTTGGAGAGCGGTTTCCGGAATTGATACATTTTTGCAAGCAGCCACTCGCGGACCTTGACAGTAGCCTGCAGGAAAAGGGAATTGTTTTCAAGAAAGTTGCCAACAACATGGGTGGAATGTTAAGCAACCTTCATTACGGATTTTGTTGGTAGTAGTGCAAACTTTTAGCAGCCCATCAGCTGGAAGCATCGTTGAAAACACAGCGAGGGAATAAAAACTGTATCTAGTTAACCTGCAGCTAGAGCCAAATCTTGAACCATGCTGAAGTGGCCTGTTATTCAACTCCAACTGGTTCTCCCCACTGACTTTCAAAATGTCGCAACTTTTTCAGTGGCTGTCTCCAAAGATTCTGATCAACTGAGAATGCTCCAATGAGCGCAGACATTCAGAAATCATAATGCTCGTTCTATTTGTTCGGCGAGTTCAAATTCACTTTATCAAAGCCTTTGCAGAATCTTACTTTCAGTTTCAATCCCTCCAAAATCGGCATCGTATCGTTCACCGCCACCGCATCTCCATTGCCTCTTTGCACGATCAACGTAATCTTATGATGCAACTCGTGAAGCGCTTCCAGGAATCCCCTCTCGTTCGCGTCCACCTCGTTGATAGTTTTCATCATCGTCTGCGACACGGCAATATCGTCGACAAACTGACTCAGCTCCACACGCACTTTTTGACGATTCTCGAGCTCCTGAATAGACAACCTGTTGTTTTTTTCCAGATATTTGGATAGGTTTTACCTGATGAATGTGGTGAGATTGCCGCTGCAAGTGCTTCATATCCTGCCCGATAGAGCCGAGACTGTCTTGAAAGCCGTTCAGGGTTGATTGGAGACGCTGAAAAATAAGGCGCTAAGATTATATGATATTCCTTTATGAGACGGCAGTATCCAGGTAAATGGCGTTCTAGTCACGCAAAGTATATTGCTCTCTGCCTTGAGTCAAAGCTCACAAACCTCAAAAACATTGTCACAATGAACAAGTTGGTTATGGAGGTGTGCTAGCTCCTCAGCGTTGTCCAGACATTGTTGAACGGCATATCGGTGAGCCTCCGACAGACGCGTACTGACGTCGTCTGAATTTGCCATTTTTTATTTGTTTGTATGATTCAAAAATTTGAAAATTACCTTTCGATTCCGTGAGTCCATCCCCTGAAGAAATCGCTTTTTTCACCAAGTTCGGATCCGCTTTGCGCAGCTGCGATAAACAAAACTCCAACGACGATATTGTGAAACTGCGGTCATTTGTTTCCATTCTCGGCAAAGTGACACGTTTTCGGGGCATATTTACCTGGAAAAATTGAATTTTCTAACATTTTCTCGAAAAAAGCGATAAAAATAATGAGAAAACTGGTAAAAACAACAAAGATCTGTAAGGGCCACGTTTGCGCAACGACACTCCACCAGCCCGCGTCACGCGGTGTTTAGCCACTTTCTGCATTGTATTGACATTTAGGATGGGGGAGGGGGCGACGAGAAGAGGGTCCCGTCTTCTGTGTCTGACACATAATGACCGGGCAAAAGAACTAGGGCAAGGGAGAGGTCGTTTTCTTTGCTATATTTTTCTTCGGCATATCTTCGCTTTTCTTTTTTTGATGCTGATGAAAAATTGTTCCATATTCGTTTTCAACTTTACGTTTTAATCATTGAATCTGGACAAATTGAAGACGTGGACAAGTACCAAGGACTTTATTGAAACAAATTAATATATACAGGATCTGGAAATAGTTATTGAAAAGAAACATTTGGGAGCGCCCTGGAACCGCAAGAGGAACGAGAAAAAGGAAAAAAGTCACAAAAAATCAATGAATAGTATGCAATTCATAGAAAATGACATCTTATGCGTGATGGATCCGGAAGAAAAAATTGAGCAATAAAAGAAAACATTTGGCAAATTAGAAACCACTGGGACCATTCTGCAGCTCAGTTCAAAACCAAAGTCCCTTTTCCCGAGCGTGTAGAATTACAGTACCAGTTGTTCTAGCTTAGCAAGTACGAATTAATTAAATTACAAAACTGTCGATGTGAGAGGGTAGTGTAAACCAAGTTAAGAAGTCTGGGGAAATCAGATCCGATTGTTATCCGAAAAGAAGTGTCACCTACAGGTTTAAAATACAAGAAAATAACACAAAAAACGAGGTAGATTACCTACTTTAAGATATTCCACAGTACTGCAGAGCTGGTGAAGCCAAAAGGATGTGGAGAGGAGCGGGGTCAGAATACAAAATGAGAATATGGAGCCTTCATCTCAATCGACATGATACCGTTCTAAGAGAATCAGGCAGTATTTTTAGTGACATCCAAAGTGAAGAGTAACTTTCAGGCATAGAGAAAAAAACAATGAGAGGAGGGATTGAACACTGTAAATGAGAATGAAAAAAAGGCACCTGATTTCATCAGAAAACTGAAGAAATCAGGTGCCTTTTTCACAATTGACCATTTAAAAAAATCGGCCAGTGTAACATATTTTTGAATATAAAAGACTGAACTGAAAAGAAACCTTTGGGCAATAGAAAAAGAGTAGAAACAAAGGAAATTCAATTGTGAAAGTGACGTGAGCCAGACTGAAGCAAAAACTTCAGGCGAAGAAAAAAAAGGAATTTAGGAGATAAGTATTATTAATGGGTTCCAGGGGTGGCTATGATCTTGCTCCGAGATGGTCCTTGGTACTTTTCTTAACGAAGCTGATACTCTTCTTTCGCTCATTTGGATTACATTCGACTTCCTCCGGATGATGCGGTAGCTGGAATTGTGTCCTGACGTTGGATATTTTGAAGAGCGGCCTGTACCATCTCTTGAACTGGGAAGTTCGCGCTGGTTGCTCCTCCTGTTTTCATTCCGGCAAACAACTCCATTGGGAAGGGGAAGATGATGGTGCTGGTCTTTTCGGAACTGAAAGGAAACCGTTGATTGAGAGGAACAATGAAAAAGTGTGAAGCTCTAAAGATTCTGTGAAATCCTATACTAACCTGATGGCGTTGAGAGTGTGGAGGTAACGAAGCTGCATGGCACCTTCACATTTTGAAATGACGGTAGCAGCCTCGGCGAGGGCGGCAGATGCTCTCAACTCTCCCTCTGCGGCGATAATCTGCAAATAATTGGTGGTGTGAGAATTGGGAACATATCAGATATCTATATTAAGCTTATTAGTCACAGCTCACCTTTGCACCAGCGTCACGGGTGGCTTCAGCCTCAGCTGCCATCGCGCGTTGCATTTGGGATGGAAGACGAACATCGCGAAGCTCGACACGCTCAACTTTGATTCCCCATGGCTCGGTGGCATCATCGAGAGAGATCTTCATGTCGGCCGAGATTTTCTCACGGTCGGATAGAATTTCGGAGAGGGTGTGGGTTCCGAGAATTGTACGAAGAGTTGTCTGGGCGAGAAGTTTGGTCGACTCGGTGGCATTCTCAACTCCAACGACCTGAAGAAACGACTCCTATTTGGATTCAAGCTCCCTTCCCTACCGAAGTAATTGGGTCAAACACTTTGAAGTAGACAACTGCGTCAACAGATACAGTAACCGAATCTCGAGAGAGGATCTGAAGAGGGTAGGATTAGGTGACCTGGACAGATGGAGATTGCGCAACTGACCTCTTGCGAAGGGACATTGTAGGAGACAACGCGGAGATCGATGTTGAGGAATTGGTCGATGCACGGGATGATGAAGAAGATACCGGGGCCTTTGACCTCTGGGACGAGACGTCCGAGACGGAAGACAACAGCTCTTTGGTATTCTTGCACAATCTGTAATAAGAGTGGATAGTTAAATATTGCTGTCAGGGTCAGCACTTTACCTTAATGCACATGAAAATGGAGATAGGGAAGGTGATCAGGATCAGGAAATATGACATGGCAATACAGAAGAGTTCGGTGCAACCCCGCTCTCTAGGCTCTGCAAAAACAACAGGAATTGAGTGAGCTAAACGAAAAAAGGGAGTCTGTACATCTTCTACCTGTATTAAAGTACAGAAAAAATCTGATCGCTTGAAGTAAGCAACATTTTTTTGAGCGAGAATGTTGCTAGAAATGTCTTACCGAAAGCGGAGGAGCGGGTTGCTCAGAAGGACCTTCTCAGTTCGCTCACATAATAACGACTTTTTGAAATGGAAGTATAAAGTAAGAATAATGTGACGAGTGGAGCACTCACTGCTCAAAACTCGTCAACTGACAAACTTGCTCTAACCGGCCAAACAGCGTGTTTACGCCTACTCTGTCATGGCAACCGCATATCAATAACTTCTCTATCCTCAACTCTTTCTCACTCCTTAATTATTATTTTCATATCGCGTACCTTGTGGAGCCACTTGAAACCGAGCCTCAACATCACGTTGTTGTCCGTGCGGGGCGAGAGGTGCTGCTGCTGCCGACGGTTGGGCCATGTCCTGCATCTCAACTGTTTCTGAGGGCTGCATCATGGCAGGCGGACGGTACGGGGTGACGGTTGAGAGATTTATAATGCGAGAGAGTACGGTCCGCGTATGCGAGCCGTCGAGGGGTCAAATAGAAAAAAGAAGGGGGAAAGGTCGAGACAGAGAAGAAGCGAGAACGAATGGCACGGCCAAGAGGGGGCAGGTGCGGTTGGAGACAGAGTGAGTGAGATTTGGTGGGGTTGGGTTAGGTAGATTGAGCTGATTACCGCCTCCTAACCTTTGAGCACGAGAAAGGGTGGGAAATTGTTTTTCGGATAGGCCAAAAAATCTTAATTAGAACGCAAAGAAAGGGGGGATACAGAAGGGGGAAAGAACAGAATGCGATTATAGATAGGAGCAGATGATGACGGTTAAGACAGGTCTGCCAACCCCGTCCAGTCTTAATTAGAAATTGGGGGAGGATGAGATCGTATATGCTAATTTTTCGTTAGGAACATCTGCGGTTCGCAAGATTCAAATTGAAAACGGAAGATTCCAAGGGTGAACCCTTTTTATAAGGGGAGGGCAGACCGGACAAACTAAAAATAAAAATGGTAATCAAGACGCACCATGGGGAAAGGAAAAAGTGACATGACTTTTCGGCTCATTTTGCGTCAGAGAGTACGTTCTTTTCTTTTTCGAAATCAAAAAGCTATGAGCAAAAAGTTATGCGTGAGTGAAAAAGTTTGAGTTCTGAGCATGACATACGTCATTTGCTGAAATTTGGCATGCCAGAAGTTTAGGGGGTTCTATTGTGAAATCGAGTTGTTAGTTGTTTGGTTTTTCCAAGTTAGGTATTTTTGAATCTCTTGCATCATGTGTGTGAACAGACTGCGATTTTAGTACCACTTCGGATTTCGAAAGAACAAAATCAAAATAGAAATGGGCAGATGCAAAGATCAAAGGCGTGGTAAAAATGTGAAACAAAACAACAACCGGAAGGAAGAAAAAATCGCAAGAGGTTTATTTGATGTCTCAATGTACATATAAATTTTTAGATAAGCCTGAAACTCATAACGTCGTTAGCACACGGAAGTACTGGGCCGTTCGAACCACAATAAACATAAACCAGCTGTGCAGAAAAACAGTGCATGCGTAGACGAGCGACCCGATTGCGCCAGTTGTTATTATCACTAAAATGCACATTGTGTGAGTCACAGATAGTAACAGACCATGACGAGAGACAGACGACAGAACAACTGTTGCTTGTATACCTGTTTGTGGAGTTGTGTTTAGAAGAGTCGCTAAATATTGCACTTTATCGGCCAAAAGAATCTCAATCTGCTCTGCCGCATAGGAACTCGGGTCAATTACAGCGGAAAGGTAGAAAATGGAAAGAAGGAGGCCGAAGGATCCAGTTATGATCTGCAATAGGGGTTGGAACAGAAGGGAATAAACTGATTTTTTTGAGATTTTTTTGGTTAGAAGATCTTGTGAAAAGTTTCGTTCATGAATTCATAATCATTGAAGCTGAAAGCTACAGAGCTTTTGATAATAATGTCCATTCAACAGAAAGCACACGAAAAAAAAGTGTAGGTTGAACTATCTCCAACACGAATGAAAAAACCGGGGAACTTGTTGACATAGCAAAAAGGGTGGGTTGCTATTGTTTTCTGAACAAACGGTCGTGATACCGCCTCAAAAAACATTATGATCTTTCGGCCACGAAATGATAAAAGTCTTAAGCATAAATGCACTCAGGTGGAATTCACAGCAATTTTGTGAGGAATTTGAGAATTGTTTTAATCCGTTCCTGTCCCAAAAGCACAAAGTGAGATGGAACCGATTGGAAATCGAACATAAAGTTTGCCAAAAGTTTCGACCCGTTCAGATTACCATTGTGAAATGAACCAAACAAAACTAGTTATTTTTCGAAAATCATTACGAGGCGGTTCGATGTACTGACCAAAAATAATGTGTACTTGTGTAACCTGGAGATATATTTTGAGAAATTGAAAAAGTGATGTGAATACACTCCCAAAATTTCAGAAAAATTGGGTGATTGGAAATTATTTTTAAACTTTTCAGAAACAGTTTGTATGTGAATCTCGTTGCATGATGGGTTCAAAATATGTTGATTTCAAATCGAAAATACTCTGATAAGCCTATTCCCACATTTCCATTTTTCCAAAAAAAAAGCTTACATTCAGTACTGTAAATGGTTGCAAAAATGCTGCATGCTGTCTCGTTATCCCATATATCAAACTAATAACCGCGATCGAATCACTGACCAAAAACAGCAACTGCCAATTCCATTCCCTCTGAAATTTTGGCGGTCCTTCTTCTTTGTATTCTCTAATTGCACTCACTTCCTCATATTTTATTGCCCACATGCACACGTTGGATATGATGACGCAGGTGTAAAACACCGCAACTGCACATGCTCCTTTCTTTAATTAGAATGAATTATATTCGATCGTAAACCATCAATTATCTGTGGTAAAGGGATATGACAGAAAGGTATGCCCATATTGGAAATTGGACCTACTCAAGGGAGAACAATAGAAGGGAAAACAATAATAATTACCTTTATTTCGATGGTCCTGCAACAGAACCTGTACTCCTGGAGAAGAAGATCCTTATGCTCACTCTTCTCAAGATTTCCTTCCACATCTTCTAGTGAAGAATCCATAAATGAGTAGTCGAATTGTGGGGGTGAGAAGAGACGAGAAGAAACTGGAGTCCAGTGTGCGCGTCTTACAGTTGTCCCAAACACAAACAGTCGATGGGTGAATTCCGCTATGCGGAACGCACTTTCCGCTTTCTTAAATCACCTTTCCGCACCCGGCTACATGGTTTTTGCGTCTCGTGCTGGTTTCGCTACCTACTGTTGACTCAGGCGCGCATCGAGACTGTTGGATTAAGTATGTTACTGTTAAGAAATCATTAGTAAAGAAACGGATACCAGGTTAACATCAAAACAACTTAAAGAAACTCGTGAAAGTTGGTTTAGTCTCGAACATGATTCTTTATTTTGATGGACACGTAAAGATAAAAATGGGTAAAGTGATGAAAAAAGTAGACCGCATTACATACCAAAAATAGTCATAGCAACAATTTCCTTATAGACAATGAGGACGAACGTATCACGCGACATCAAGTTCTCGAAGGTTGCAACATGATCTGAAGAAAAAGAAAACAGAAAAGTTTGTACCTGTTGTTTTTCCTATTCGCTAACTTCGGTACACCCCTCTTCAGACTAAAGATCACCTTCATGTCCTGTTTCGGGAAACTTTCAAAATGTTACGTCGTTCCAACAATTGTTTACTCGACATTATCTAGTTTCTTGATCATCACATTTGTGATTTTGTCAAAGTCGTGAAACATCTTTCTTGAAGCACACTTCTCCAAGACTATAGGCTTCTTATCGACGACACGGAGTAACAATGATACGTGAAAACTCTTTCGTAACATTCTGCAGGTATAAAGCAATAAAAAGTGGGTTGAGAAACGTTGACTTGTTCGGTTATCAATTGGCAGCATTCATTTGCTCTTCACGTGCTCAGCGTTTAGATACTGAAAGACAAAATTCTGTTTTGTATTCTTTCGATACTAACTTTATACTGAACTCTACTATTCCAACATTGTCAAGTGAGAGGAACTTCCTGCGGAAGTCCCAAAATTCGGAAGTGCCTGTAATTCAGTTTTTTGGGCCAACTGATAAAGCCATCCGAGTGAACTATATAAACACACCCGAATTTCATTTTCATTACCTTCACCATGTTGTATGATATCAGTTCAACGTTGAAAAGTGAGTTGTTAAAACTTTGAACTTTTTCGATAACTTGTTTCAGATTGGCAAAAACGGAGACAGGTTTCGAAATTCTACCGGGACCAAAATGCGCTACTCGAAGCTCACAAAGAGGATATGAACACTCTGACTGAAGAAGAATCGGATGCTCTCGCCGAGCAGGAGAAGAAAACCGCAGTATGGGACACCAGAATCACGACTTTGACCATTGTGTTGAACGTTGCTCTGATCATTGCTAAGAGTATTGTTGCATATTTGTCGGGATCCTTGGCCATCCTTGCATCCGTTGTTGACAGTTTCATGGATATCACTTCTGGAGTAGTCGTCTGGTATGCCTGTTATAAAATCGAGAGGATGAACAGAGAACACTATCCAGTGGGTATGCGAAAGTGAGTTTAGAATACTACATGAAGCCTCGAAGTCTTTTTCAATTTCAGATTAGAGCCTCTTACAGTTGTCATTGTTGGAATGATCATGCTCTTTGCAAACTTCATCGTTTTGGAGAGAGCTGTCGTACAAACCATTGAAGATCGTCTGCATCCTAAAGTAGATTGGATTACTGTTATTATTCTGTGCACTGGAACAGGCATCAAATTCGTTCTTTTCATGATCTGCAGAGTCCGCAAATCGGCTGCTTGCCTCGTGCTCGCCATAGATCAGGTAACCGAAAACGGTCATGATTTCTCGAGAAATAGATAAGAGTGTCAAACACTAAAAGCGAAATCATGGTTTTTATTTTCAGCGCAACGACTGTCTCACAAACATAGTTGCTCTCGGTGGAGCCGCGATTGGACAATATTACTGGAAGTATGCTGATCCGCTGGGTGCATTTTTGGTATCAGGGTTCATCATTATCACTTGGTTCTTGACGATTCGGGAGCACATTCCATACTTGATTGGGAGAAGAGCAGATCAGGAGTTCATCAATAGAGTGACAAATGTAAGTTTGGAGGAAGAAGAAGAACAGAAAAAAAACAACAAGCAAACAAACATCCATCAAGAATAGAACTGTTTTGTCCTGCATCCCGTTACTTTCCAATTTTCTTTGTTTACAGATCTCCATCAACCACGACCAACGCATCAAAGCACTGGACACTGTCCATGTTTACCACTTCGGAGAGAAATTCCTAGTAGAGGTGCATGCAGTGTTCGAAGAACCAGCATCGCTTCAGATGGCGCACGATGTAGCCGAGAGTCTTCAAGTGAAGTTGGAGAAACTTCCCTACGTGGAGCGTGCCTTCGTTCATTGCGACTACAAATTTGACGGAGATGAACACGTCTGAATAGGAGAGGAAAGATAACCTTGAGAAATGTGATTTCATATGTCTGTGAATAAAAAATCTAATGATGAATCATCATCGTTAAGCTTAACATAGTAGAGAAACAAACTAATGAACTGGAAATACCAGAAAAAAGATGTAAGGGCAAAGTTGATTTCTTCTGTTTGCATTTGAGTGGAGTGACGTATGCTACAGATGGAACACAATGCTTCTGTCAAAAAAACTTTTTTGTTTTCAATCGAACTTTGAAGATCAGGTCGTTAGAATACAAGAATCCGAGAATAGAACCAAAAATGGCATATTCCGGTTGGCAGAGGTGGCAAACTCAATTAGTAACAAACACAATTGCAAGTGAAAAGGTGGACGAGATCGCTTCGGACAACACAACGTACAAAAAAATGAGACCAGATGAAGCAAGGAAACGGGAAAAGTGCACCTCTCACTCAACCAAAATCGGATTATCTGACCGATTCTCCGAAGAAAGGAGATTTCAAACGGATCAACTTCAGTATGAAAGTATTGTAGAAATTTCGCTTCACACACAGACTACCAGCGAAAGTAGTTTCATTTGCAGAAAATGTTGTGTGTGGGTGTTTAATGACGATACGCTCCTATTCCCCTTCTCTCGCTCCTTGAATAGAGACCTCCCGTTCCGAAAATCGATCAGAACGTTATGCATTAATTAAGTTAGCTGACATAGTGAGTAGAATAACTGATGATCGTGTTTTGGATTTTGAAGAACATTTCTCTTGTCACTCAAAAGTATCTCACTAAAGAAGTCAGCTTACACATCTTTAAAAATTTTGTTTCTCATATAGAATGAAGATCGGGCTGTTCTGTGATTACCTGTAGAAAGTTCCAGTAACTGAAATACTCGTGTATGGTAACAACGATTTGATGGACCGCTATATTGTAGTTTCTCTCTGGGCAAAGCTCTCAACTTTTAGAAGTTTGGGCAGTTACCTAATACATCAAATTCTATATGGGCCAGTTTGAAGGGGTCTAAGGATATGAACACCAGAAGTTTTGGTCAATCTTGAAATTTACACTTTTTCTTCAAAATCTAACAATCTCACTTCTGATCACTCTCCTCGAAAACCCCATCGAATCTTTTTTTTCTGCTGATATGTCGCACTTTCATCCTATCATATTCATCCAGATGCCGACCCGCGCGGCTTGATTCGATAGAGGAGAGGAGAGGAATCGAGTTGGAAAAAACATTGCGTGAAAAAAGTCACTCATATGCATCTGTGACGCAATACTTCATGTGTTATCTCATCCCTCTCCCTCCCACACTGGCCACTGTCTTTTCTGTGTCTTTTTTCACTCAAACCACCACCAACAAACAGGGTTTTGATAGAGAGACAGAGGGATAGAGGAGGACAGAATAGAAACGATCCTCCCCTATTTCTCACACAGCCAGATATATTCGTTTCTCATTATCAAGCCTTATGTAATCCCCGACCATTTCAATTTCAGTTTCAGATTTTTCGCAAGATGTCTTTTCTCTCTTCGATCCGTAGACATTTCTGAAATTTCTGGTGATCAAGAAAGTTTTGAAGACTTTTCTGAATTCCCAGAAGAATCTTGAGAACTATACAGACACGTTATCAATGTGTCGCTTTGTTATGTTTTTGTTCCGGTTGTGTATGGCTTTCCCTATTAGCCGCTATTTCTTACTATCTTCCCCCAAATTGATCGCTTATCATATCATCACTTCTCTTCAGGGATCCGAATCGAGAATGAGGATATATCTATTAGCACTTCTACCAGTTCTAACCCTGGCGCAGAATGGAGAGGAAGCAGTTGAGAATGCGGAAAACTTCAGAAGATGTGAGTTTTTGGAATCTAATCTAGTTTAGAATTCATTTTTAGTGTACGGAATCGCATCGAAAATCATGGAGCTCAGCGGAAACATCATGAATGGAAATGGCGGAAACGATCAAGAGATTCGTCCTCGCTTCCAAGGTATTTACAACTTTCACTCCAAAATTTAGCCCCTCTTCCGCTTATCCCTCCGTTTCCCTCCTATCAATATGCAGTTCGGTATGCCTACGAGTGAGACCTGTTCCTCACTTTCCATTCCTTTTTTGCCGCGATTTATCACCGATTCCCTCTTTTCTCCCCCACCGACGTTTTTTTTTGCCTCACTGATATACACAATCTTCTATATCTCTCCAGGGGTTCGATCGTTCACCGAAGACAATAGCATCCTGAGTGGAGGATCATCGTCACAGAATGGGATGAATACGATGGCGCAAATGTTCCAACAGTACGGAGGTTTGTCTATGTGGTCGGCACGAGTGGGGGAATTGATGGCAGAATGGACAGTCGTTAAATGAGAGAACACAGTTATTTTCCAGGAATGCTTGCCAATGCAAAGTTTGCCCAGCCAACGACAACAACAACGCAAGCGCCATCTGGATTCAAGTCGATTCTCGATAGCTTCCTAGGTACCGATCTTTGATCCACCTAGCTTCCCCATTCCAATTTGATTCGATTGTTCCTTATTGGTCGATCATCGTTTGTCATTCAGGAACTGGTGGCGGCGCATCGGCTGGTGGAGGAGCCGACGAGTATGAAAACTTACCACCACCACCAACTCCACGACCACGACCACGTCAAAACCTGTTCGGGCAGCTACTTGGAGGAGGAGGACAAACAGCAGATTCCAGTGAAACTATTCACGTCAATAAGGCGGAATTACTAAACGTTTTGGTGTTTTAGATCCTTCGCAACAGCAATCATCGCAAGCTGCCGCTTCTGGTGGAAGCAACCTTTTGAGTCTTTTCGGTGAGGGATAAGGAGACAAAAAACATACTAATGGCGAAAAACACTTTTGTGAAGTCTGAAGAACACATTTGAACATTTTTAACTAGTAAAAAACATTGGGATACTTTCAGGACTTATGCCAACTCCAGCTCCAACGACGACAACCACCACCGAAGCAACCCCTGTTCAAAGAATCATGAACCTTTTCGGTATGCTTAAACTAGAAACTCTATAATTTCAATGCCATGTTTTCAGTTCCACAACAAGAGCGTCCTCAACCAGAACAATCCTCTAGCCGTGGAAGAATCAATTTCCTGGAGATGTTCGGACTTGCCAAGCCTACTACCACCACTACCGCCGCTCCACCACTCAGAGCACTTTTCGCTCCTGATAAGCCATACAGTGGAACTCCCGAAGACTTTGATGGTAAAAAATTTAAAGCAAAAAACATCAAAAGATTTTTGATTCAGGTATCATGAACGCTCTCCTCCGCACCAATGCCAAGCCAGCACGCCAAGAGCCGTCCTCGATTCTTTCCCAATTTTTCGGAGGAAGAAAATAACTACCCTTCTCACATTAACAGCCTAACTTAACTTATTTGATTTCCACATCGCTACTCCTCATTCTCGTTTCCCTTTGTACCACATTGGTGATCTCAAACTTTTGTTTCCATTTTGTCTTTCAAGTCTTTCATTAGCAATCATATTTTATCACATAACTCACAGCAGGTATTCTCAATAAACTCATCATTTCAAGTTCTAGACAATCACAGAAACGTCGATACTCTGAGAACGGAGACGTCCGTGAGCAGCTGGTGGGAGGATCAGACGAGGTTGTGGGACACGTTCCATCTGAAAAATTATTAGCATGTGCTTTTGCCATGTGGAAGTTGATTAGATTTCGAGCGCAATTTTGTAGTTTATCTCGGATTTCCATTTTTTTGATAGAGTCGACCAAGATTCAGATTCAGACCAATTAAGATAAACTGTTTGAAATTTGCAACTTTTCACGACAAACTAATGAAACCAAGGTTCAGAAAAGATCAAGTTTTGACTAGAATGTGTTCAAAGTCCTGTCTAAACCCAACGCTTCTCTACTCTGGAGCAGAATGATATCAGATACAACTTGATTTCGAAAAACGACGATTCTTCGTCCCAAAAAAGATTCTGAAGAACTGGTCTAACGAATTTCCAAAAGTGCACTAGCCGAAGCAACAAAACACCCAATAGTGCGAAAGTCGGAGGTGTCAAAAACAAATCACACACCTCAATCATATCCTGATAACCGGTATTCTCATAAGCACAACGATCCGATTGCTTCTCATCCATCTTCTTCGCTAAAATACCTCTGGCATTGGCCACATGATCCTCACTTGGCGCCGGTTCTTCTGCAATATCGCATTGAAGTCTCGTTTAATCGACATCAAGGATTAAAATTATCAAGGAAAAAGACCGAACCTTGATCTTTGAATTTGTGGATAGGGAAGTGGTCCATGTTGTTGACGAACAAGTTGGGGATGGCACGCCAAAGTCTCGAAACTCCGTAGGGGAATTGGAAAAAGCACCACCTGAAAGGAGAGGTTTTGGCAGAAAAAATAGAGATTTTAATGTTGGTATTCTAAAATGTGTTCAGACTCAATATCTAATCACTTGATCACCTCGGCAAATGAGGTGCTACAGTACTTTGAAGAAAAATATTTAAACTTTTCTTTGGTTTTAGGTAGTTCTCGGAGCACCTCGCAATATATCTGCCAGATTTTCTTTTAAACTACCATATACTCACCTGCAACAAGCACATCCACAGCAAAAGCATCCACAACAGCAGAAGAAGAAAGTCATGGTAAAAATTCCAAGGAAAGCTGTCAAATCCTCTCTGAGCTCTCCTAAAAACTAGTGATTCTTACTTCCACTGGTAACTTTTTTGTTACATCTCAACATTGTCAAAATTCACTATTCGGTTACCTTGAATAATTGGATTGTCAAACTCATCCTCTGTGTCCAGCAGTCCTCGGATGATAATAACGACAGCAATGTTGAAAACGGTCATCTTAAAATTAATTGGGAAATAGTTTTTGGTTTTCAAATTTATTTTTAACTCACAATAACAAAAACAGCGACCAAACATCCCCAGCGCTTCGGCTGACCCACATCCTTTTCTTGAAACATGTTTCGATAGTGTCTGAAAATGAAGTGCTAAAAATCGATAGCGAAAATCAAAAATTTCCGTAATGAAATGCAAATCTCCATCGGAAAATGGAAATTCTATCGTTAACACCGCTATTCCGAAAAAAATGGTTTTCCCGAGTGGAAAGAGAAGTGAACTGTTCCTCGTGCTTATTTTTCTTTTCATACTTTTCTCATGTTGAAACAACACTCTAAAATTGATTTGCTTTTGTCTGCAGATTCACAAAAAGAAACAAACAAATAAGTATGACGTATGGTTGTGAAAACGGTTCATTCTGATAAAATCTCTTGGATATAATTTAGATGCACAAACATTCAATGAACAATGAAAAAAAAACACTGTAATAAGGAATCAGTCACTGGAAATATGGAAGTATTGAAAATGTGGAAGACGAATGGGAAAGACTGTAGATCACAGAGAAGTGTGATGATGAGGATGTTAAAGCACATCGGAATTGTCGGGTAATGAAACGATATTAAGAAAGATTATGACTTTTCAAAAACAAAGATAGCTAGTCAAAGAATGCAGTCTAATATCCTGGAGCAGTTCTTGGTGGTGGACAGTGCTCGCATCCTCCACTTGGTCCTCTAGCACCGTCTGGTCCGACTGGTCCTTCTCCTCCCGGTTGACCTGGAGATCCAGCAGCTCCGTTATCTCCAGCATCTCCTGGCGATCCATCCTTTCCTGGTTGACCTGGTCCTCCTGGAGTTCCAGCTGGACCTGGTGGTCCTGCTGGTCCCGGAGCTCCTGCTGGACCAGCTGGGGCGGGCACTTCAACAACCTTTCCAGGGGTTCCCGGGTTACCAGCGCTTCCTGGATTGCCGTTGGATCCTGGGGCTCCAGCGCTTCCTGGTGGACCTTGACTTCCCTTGTTTCCAACTGGACCATCGTTTCCTGGAGCTCCTGGATTTCCATTTGGTCCCTTGCTTCCTGGACTTCCTGCAGGTCCTGGTGCTCCTGGTGGGCAATCGAAGCACCTGAAACCAAAAATAGTAAAATGATTCTATCACCCTCCACCCACCATTCATAGTTTGGTGCTGGTGTGGCAGCTGGTCCATCTGGTCCATCTTTTCCTGGTGCACCAGCGTCTCCATCAGCTCCATCATCTCCATCTCTTCCTGGCACTCCGGGTGGCCCCTGTGGAGACACTCCGCATCCGCAACAACCTCCACCTCCACCACCTCCAACATTGGCCGGAGCTGATTCAACAGCGCCTAGAAATGCCATAAGTTGCGGAGAAAATTACTATTGTGTGTATGTGTGAAAAAAAAGAGAAAGGTGTGGATCATTACTCTCAAGTGGACCGGAACTGTAACCAGCTTGACGACGGGAACGAACAATTGCGCCACCAGCAACTTGGGTCAAGATCTGAAGTTTTTTATGTGTTGTTCGAGGGAAATTATAATAGTGAAGATTATGTCTCTTTAGAAAAGAAAATGAAGTTCACCTGTGTTTTCGAAAGTTCTCTCCAAATATTCCCTGACCTCAGTCGACAGAAGTCAACTTCAGACTGCATATTGGATTGCATATGCTGCATGACACTGTACAATATTGGGACCGAGATTACAGAGAATAATGTGGCAATGGTGGATGTGGCAACTCCATAGAAAGCAAATCTAGAAACAATAAGAAATAATGAAAAGTTTGCGACATCTAAATAACTATGCTCATATGAAAATAGTGAGTAAAAGAAAACCATACTTTCTGAGTGACTTTGCCTGCTCTTGAAGACTTTTCAGATCATCCGAGCCGGAAGAAGCCATGATTGGATTATAGTAGTGTGCCTGAAATTTTCAGGTTATGAATATCCGCACTACACGCACCGTCGTCAGTAGAGACTTGCGTTCTTCTTGAATAATTAAAGAATTGCGACAATTGGTGTGGCTTTTATATACAAGTGTTTGCGCAGTTTGGCGCAATCTCCACCCACAATACCAGAGAAAAAGTGGGAGTGAGAGGGACGAGGGAGGGATGAGTGCGAGTAAAGAAATGCGGATATTCACACAAGGGACGGCCCTCTCCCTGCGATGATGCTTAATGGTGAGTAAGCCAAGGCAGAGATTCTTGGTTGGCAGCAGAAGTCAATGGCAGTAGGAAGAGACGGTTACATTAATTACTGTATAAACATGAACACAATGATATCATCTCATTCATTGCGCGCCGCGCGCTCGCTTTCCCCTTTTTTCTCAGTGCCCATCCGGACCGACGGTTTCGCTCTCTCACATGGAAAAAAAGTGGGGCCGTTATCGTATCCGATCATCTTATACTTTGGTTACGCAAACAGTGTTTTGGCACTGCTAAAGGGCTGAATGGCACAGGGTGCGAAAACGGGATTGAGATCGACGCAATCGGATGACTGCAATACGATGGAAGGGATTTCAGAAGTGAAGTGTGTAGATCGTTTCAACGGGGTTGAAATTTTGGAGTTATGTGAACTGAAAATACTGGAGCTGGTTTCACAATCAGTATATTTAAGCCGGGAGTTCCTAACCGGAGCCCACTGACCAACAGTATGCCATCCCAAAAGTCAAAGTCTCGGGACCTGAAGTGGCGAGTGCAGAACTTGATATGTTATAGGAAAGTGGAGAATTGCTCAGATTCAGGCCCTGCTCAGATCAGGCCCTATTTGTACGTCGAGAGTATTTTTTATGAGATTCGTAATGTTTCTGACTAGGTGTGAGCAGGTGGACGACACTGCGATATGTGTGGGGTACCATTAGAATTTGGAGGTTCTGATACGTCTGCCCTTGAGATCAAAATTTGCCATCGATCGAGATGTGCACCACTGTTCACATCATCTCTTCGTTTGAAAAACCTCCAAAAATCTCAATTTTTTCAATACAGTGTCACCACTCTTTTCTCTGGAAGTTAGTTTCGTACGCTTTTCTTCAATTTCAGTTCTGTTCAATCAATGAAAGAGATTAAACCATCTGAACAAACGACGTCATTCAAATTCACTTTCCTACTTCTAAGCAACCATAACTTTGTAATTTCACTGTTCACTTCAAAACTTCCGATTTCAATCAGCCAAAGGTGACTGGTAGTGTGGGGGGGATAAACATGGATCATGCTTGGTTTCAGTACGACCTGCCACTTGATGTCTAAGTACGCGTGTCCAATTACCAGTACTGCCAAAAGTGCTTCATCAAATCAATCAAACAACATGTAGGCAAGTAGAAGTGTACTGGTAAACCGACGTTCCTGGAATGCCATTCCATATTCCACTCACATAATCCTCAAAATAAATTGTAAGGGTGTCTCTCTCTCTCCCTACCGTGTCACCCTCTACTCCTTCACTCTACTCCTTCATTTCATCTGTTTCCTCATCCCGCAACAAATCTTTGTAAGCATCAAATCGTCAACGAGTACTTGTTCGTAGAACCGGCATCATCCTTCGGTGCGCTGCATAGGCCTTCCAATATAATTGCGCACATACTCCCCCACAAGTCACTCTCTGTCTCTCATCCCATCTACAAGAGTTTTTACATCGCACCTCAATGACGGCTGGAAGCAGAAGCAGCAGCGAGAAAAAAAAGGCGAATGAGTGAGTGAAGAAGCAGCAAGAAGGGGCGATGAAGACGGTTGACGGGCGGTAGCCAAAAAGGGAGACGGGACGCTCGGACTTAATTTTCAAACAACCTGGTGGCGGGCGCAAAAACGACATCCGACATTTCCTTCTCCAGATTGCACAACACACATTCACACATCCACAATTGTTCTAATTTTGCGTCAAGCATTCATCACCCCTCCTTCTTTCCCCCCGTCATTTGCCACCAGAAACCAATTATGAAACACAAACACAAACATGAGAAATAAGCATCATCAAGTAAGGACACGCACACACATTTTTTCGTCTGGACAGACCATCTGGGACTGTCTGGATCAACAAGTGGATGACGACATCAGAACACAAATTCTTCCATGGAGATTTCTGATCAGAACCCATCTCGATTTGGGGTAAGAAAAAGTTATGGAGAAACTTAGGAGGTCCCCTCCTTTTCTATGACGTACATAAAATGAAGAACACAAAGCCAAAAATAAAACTACGCAGCTATTTTTGTTTCCTCAAGTTTCCTCTTGTCGGTGCAATATGAGAAAGGAGCCTTGTGTGTGTGTGTGTGTGTGGCGAAATATTTGTTCCACATGCGTCATACGTGAAATTCAGAAACGTGGTGTCATAATTTCATGAGAGGAATACATTTTAGAGTATTTATTCGAGAGCAACGAATGAGGGTGACTTTTCAAGACGTTTTTTCTTCAGGTGTATTTCCTAAAATCTTTGTCTGGGGCGGTGATGGATATAAGCCAATTTTTTTCAAGCGAAAATCTGCGGCCGACTGTGGAGTGAAGTATGCTCTAGGAATTTATAGTCTATGGTTGAACTTTTCCTCACAATCTGGGTCAAAGGTAAAACCAAGCAAAATTGGCGGAATGCATACGTTAATTCATCAAGACCATCCAAAAGTTTGAACTGACCTTTTACTTTCAAGCTCTTTCAATTCGAAACTTTAGATACTTCATTTAACGTGAACATTCTTTGACGATTTTGCGAAAATTCTAGAACCTGAAGTTGGAGGGTTGTTTTCCATTCACCAAATTTATGAGAAAAATTTGGATTCAATGGGTCGAAGAGTTTCTGCTGAATCCTGCGACTACTAGCTCGACCTCTCTATTGGGCGAATAGAATTTTTTCCTAAATCTGACATTTGGGCAAATAACCTCAATTTCTTGGAGGCATATTCTGGACACGATCCCTGTCTATAGTAACACTGGTTGCCATAGCAAAGCATCATCCCCTTTTCAGACAACCTGCTGCTTTTCATGTCACTCCACTCATATGATGTCCTATGAGAATTCTTTGTTTTCGGATAACCAAGTTACTGAGTTGAGTTGCTTCAGATTACTATTAGTTGATGAGTTGCCTACTGAAGTAAGAGCCTAGTTTCATCAATCGCACGATTTTAGTAACCTCTCAAAACTCTATTCCAAATTTGATTCTGAGAGCGAATAAAAAAGTGATTCTATGAGCTCTATTATCCCTATATACCTACTCCCATCTGGCCTCACCCGTTTTTCATGTCACCTTTTGATGTCAAAGTGACACCCACATGTTTCTCCTCCAGTCCAACTCTAACATTTGGCATTCTGCCAGGAACTAGCATCACATCATCATTCCTAGTACAAAGATTCTGGAGTCGTGAATTCCATGAATTCAGATTATTTCGCTATCCCGATTTTGAATGGCTGAGAATCTGAATGATTCATGAATTCTCTATTGTTTAATTTTTTGTCGAATTGATGTTTGCCCGGAATCCTAGTAAGTCGTTGACATAGAATGTGAAATGTATAGTCAATTTTGTTCTGTGTACTTGCTGGTCTTATTTTTGGAGATTGACGGCTGAAAGTTTCGGCTAGATTCTATTCCAAGTTTGTAATCAACGGTAAGTGCAGTGTACCTCCTCTGAAATTTTATGGTTCTCTTTCCTCCGAGTTTCCGTACCAATCATTCAGAATGAAAGTTCGCAGCTCTTCTAGTTTTTATGTAGTCCGTTCCACGATCGTAACCACAAGACCAAGCAAAGAACATCAAAAAACGCTCTTTCCAAGATTGATGCCACTGCCCTTCGCGCATTCTGCCTTTGCTCTTCAGTTAATTAGATGCCACTTTTTTGGGGGGAACTAAGGAGGCGGAGTCCAAGAAGCCGATGCATTTTTCGTTGCGTTAAAAAACAAATGATAGTGTTGGATGGTGAGGATAGACGAAGTGGATGAAGACGGCATAGGCGGTGGAGAGGAAAAATAGGAGGAGAAACCGATTCCTCACGACTCGCTAGTTTGTCGTTGTGGTCCGTCAAGACAGATGAAATGACTTCATTTGTTTCGTCCTTCTTCTTCTTCATCTCGTTTCTTTGTTTTTGCAAATTCGAATAAAATTAGCGAGTTGAAGTCGAGTGCCGTCGAACTCCATTCATTGGAGTTTTCTTCTTCGGCTCACCACTTTTTTCTGTAGTACTTGCTCATTCTTTTTTTGCTCCTAGCGCTCTCCTTCTCCAGTTTCATTAATTTTTTTGTGCGGTGTTCTGATTAGGTTTACTTTTCCTAATTTCCCAACGGTAGTGGATTCCAAGTAATAATGAGGGTATATAGAATATAACGTTTTTATCAGTTTTTGTTTCTGACATAGATCTTCTTCATTCTCCACCCCCTTTTCGTCTTCCACTTCATTCAATCTAGGCGACGGGAATTCTCATTCCATTCCTTAGGCTCGAAAATTCAGTGCAGAACGACAGGAAATTTGCATTTTCTTTCTTCCATCTCTTCTTCCTTCTCACTGGTTGGTTTTTTTTAGAATTTGATCCTATTTCCTCGAGTCTTGTGACAAAAGGTTTAATTTTGCCTCGAAGCATTTTTTGGTGGAGTTCAAGTTTGATTGACTTTGCAAAGTGGGCGGGGTTTTGTAAATTGAAGACTCAAGTTTTGCAAGTCTACAGTATCTGAAATTGTTTGTTAGAGTGGGCTGCACCAAGTGAGAAAAGAGCAGCTGGATCATTTCAACACTTTTCCAGTTGTTAAGATGGTTTTTTGGGTGAACACTGTTCTGGCCCGTGAACACAGTGCGCTCTTAAATATTTTTATGTGATAACTTTTTGATGAAGACCAAGATGAATTTGAGCGAAATGACGCTTAGTTATTAGAAAGAGGGTTTTCGATACTGTAGGTTTATAGAGGTGAGAAAACTGTAAATAAGTAAATCATTATCAGTCTTTCGGAACAATTGCTTGTGACTATCGTTTCCAATGATACTGTTGCGCTCATACTTCAATCATCATACAGAGCTCAAAATCCTTATATTGTTCTCAATACCTTTCTGTTCTTCAACCTCAAACAGATGTTGTATTCAACCTGACACGATTTCCCAAAAACAAACATTTACCTCACACACCTCGTGGCCCAAAAACCGTATGCATTTCGAATTGAGAAACATGATTCATCTCCCTTATGTCTATTGCGGTTATGCTTGCCGCCACTATTTTTAAGATCTGAATCAAAAAAAAAAACCTTGAGAAAAGAAAGAGGTAAATCTGTCTACGGGGCGTGGTAATAAAAAAAAAGAAACAACACAAGAAGAAAAAACAGAGGGAAACGGAAAAGACCAGAAAAAAAGTGGTCCATGTTGCTCTTCTTTCTTTTCCAGCCTTGTGTCGTTCACTACGACGTGCGCGGCGGAAGGAAAAAAGAAAGACAGAGAGTGAGAGGGTCGTTGCCTCCACCTGAAGTCTTCCAACATTCCAACATGCTAATGGCTTCAATTAGTGCATCGATTCTCCGCCTAACTTCTTTGTTATATGCACTCCCACTCGGTAGAGCCGCTCTCTTGCCCCCCTCCCCCCAATCCTGTAGACGTGAATTCTCTATGGCTCTCTTTTTTTAGAAGTATGTGTGTGAAGGTTTTTTTTTCTGAATGTAGGTGAAGGTGGTAGACTAGTGAAAGACCTCGCGACGGAAGTGAAATTATCTTCCTACCTATGGGGGCTTCCGGTCAGTTACAATTTGTTTTTCTTCCTTATTCTTCTTTTGTGAATGCTCTTTCTGTTTTGAGTTTTGAAGTTGGTTTCGATAAGAATGTAAGCGAATTATGGCATTTCTAGGAATCAAATTATACTCGTTCATTTTTCCTAGAAACATTACAGATGTAACATGAATAAGTGTATCATTTTTTACACCTTGGAAAATCTTATTTTCTAGTAATCGAAAAACACCAATGAACTTCTAGATCAGAAAATTCCTACAGTTATATTCATTTTGCAATATCTTTTCCCAATGCACTACCTTTTATTATTCGTTCATTCCTGATCAAACGATACATAATGCACGTTTTCCCAAAACGACCACTCACTAAGATCAGATTGCTCTTCGATCGGTTATAATCAAACAAACTTGCGTTGTTTCTGACGGTCGCCCTTCTGCAAAAAATGTTGTCACTTTCTCCCGCTCCCCTTTATCCGACTAATACTACATAGTAGGATAAGGACCAACTTATTTCCCATTGGACACTCTCATCGTTTATTACTTTCTATATTTAAACAACACCGTCTTATGACCAGGCACATTTTTGCGAAACTCATTCACTATGCACATCATCTGATTTGTATATTCAGCAGGAGTTCATAATGTTTCTCATCGCGAAAATTGTTCGAGGTCGTCGACTTCTTCACGAACTCGAGAAGCAGGAGAAGGATGAGCACTTGGCAGCAGATGCGGCTGCGGCACAATCACATGCACAGGTTAGTCATTGGCTCGAGATTATTCGAAACGTTCGAGTTTTTTATTTTCAGGCTAATTGGCGAGGCAATGAGTCTAGTCCTACCGGAGAAGACCGTGGCGGGGATCCATCGCAGTTCAGGCCCAAGAGAAGGTATAAAATTTTCCCTCTTCAAATACTAAAATTTCCTGTTAGCAATCCTTCAAACGTTTCTTTCTTCTAAGTCTTTACCACCAGCTTCTAAATTTCTCTGCTCTAAATGATTTCATTACCTCGGTTTCACATTTTCTCTATCTGAAAGGGTCTGTAACCCTTGAGCACTACGGAAAATAATAGTTACTCGAACCCCCATTTTCATAATTCGAAGCGTGAGTTCTAGCCGGACAGTGCGAAAGAAGACTGGCGGTGGATCAGTGGACTCCAACTTTTTGGAAGATGGAAAGACGGCAAGAAAGAGTAGCAGTATGCCAAGCATCTATGATCTACAGCAACAAGGTAATTGGCTACATATGACTTCGGTGAACTTTGTCTATGACAATTCCAGCTGCACCACCGGCACCTGCTTTGAAACACTACAACTATGACACTCGGCTAAGCAAAATACAGAAACGGGCCATCCGCTTCACCTGGCACAGACTTCAAACTAGAAATGGAGGGAAACGAGTGGAAAACGTTTTTGAAGAGGTTTCCTTATTATCTCAGCGTTATTAAAATATAGAATTTTCTAGGTGTTTGACAAGCTGGTGAAGAACTTACCAAACATTCGAGATATGTTCTCAACTCGAATGTTTCTGTGTGCAATGTCTCGGGGAACAACTTCCACTCTTCGAGATCATTCGAAGAGCTGTGTAAAGATGGTGGACGCCGTCATCAAAAACTTCGACGTTGAGAAATCAAAAAGAAGCGACACTGGAACCGAGAACGACCCGAGAGTAATTGGTATGCAACATCTGTTTGCCTCATTCTAAAAGTCTCATTTGTAGGACGTGCTCATAGCATTCTGAAGCCATATGGTCTCGCTGGAAATTATTGGGAAAAGTTTGGGGAGGTGATGATTGATGTGGTTCTGGCCCAAGAGGCAGTCCGGGATCTTCCGGGAGCCGGACAGGCTTGGGTCATTTTCACGGCTTGTTTGGTGGATCAGATGAGAGCGGGATTTGATGAGAATCGGAAGACGGATCATGAGGCACAGATGAAGAAGAGCACAGTGTTGCATCACGCAACCCAGCAGTTGTTGGAAGATGTGAGCTGAGCCGAATTGATGTAATTAGTTGTGATAATTATCGTGTTGTTTTTCAGAATGCCGCGTCAACATCAACTGCTGGAAATGAAGAGTGCTCGAACTCCAATCAGCCATCAAGTTCCAACATGACTTGTCCATTCGCAAGAATGTCTCTTACCCCGGTTCGTTTTGAAATTTTTGGATTCAAAATTTTGAGGGGTTTTCTAGACATCCTTCATAATTTCTAATCCTATATTTCAATTTGCTAAATGCCAACTATTTATACGTTTTTGTTTTCCAGAAAGAGGCCCGCGCAATCGAGAATCTCAATCGCAAAGATAGTAAAGCCAACGGAGGCAGCAACGGTGGTGCCGACAACAACGACCTTTCGGGAACAATCTTCTTGTAATCTCAATTCCGTTTTCCCGATTCATTATCTCTTCTCTGTCTCATTCCCTTTTCCGATTTCATTTCCATTTTCTTTCTCTACTAATCCCCCTCTTGCCCCGCTGCGTTTGGAATGATTTCTTATCTCCGATAAAAAATTGGGTTATTGTGTCGATTAAGATTGACCTATTTAACAGATACGCCACCCACTGATCCATTATTTCTCATTCAATGCATTGTATCATTTTCGCTTTTTCTGTTTCAGCTTTCCTCTTCCTGTGTACCAAATGTTCCTTACCGCTCTGTGAAATGAAACTTTTTTAAATCATTTGTCCATTTTCTATTTCAGGTATGTTGGCTAAACCCGAAACTGGGGCCAATAACGTGGCGAAGGCCACGGTGGCACTTAGCGTCGTGAGTGTCTTGGTTCTTGGAGCAGTTTTGACTGTGCTCAGCATTCAGTTGGACGAGGCACACGAACGTCTTCAGAATCGAATGGGATCTTTCAAGGTTGGTGACTCAGTAATGCGTGAAAATGTGCTGTAGGTTAGAAAAAACGGGGGAAAACAAAAATCAAGAGGAACTTGGACGATAAACAAAAAAACAACCGCTTTATTCCAGTTCGTTGCTCGCAACATTTGGCACGACATCGTTTTGGTGAAAAGCAATGGAAGAATCCGAAGACAATACGGGGGATATGGAAGTGATGGTGCTCAAGCCGACAACCAACAGTGCACTTCCTGTGTTCAACTCAGATGCCCACCAGGACCACCGGGACCACCAGGAGTCGGTGGAGAGTCAGGAATGGATGGAGCCAACGGACGTCCAGGAAAGCCTGGACTCGACGGTCTTGATGTGCCACTCGATCCTGAACCAGCATTCCCATGCGTTATCTGCCCAGCCGGACCACCAGGAACTCGTGGTCCACAAGGAGAAGTCGGACGTCCAGGAGTGCCAGGAGAGCCAGGGCATCCAGGACTTCCAGGAAGACCAGGAAAACCAGGACGCGTTGGAGATGCCGGACCACAAGGAGAACCAGGAGAGCAGGGAGAACCAGGAATCAAGGGACCACCAGGAGATGATTCAATCGGAGGAACTGGAATCAAGGGTCCACCAGGACCACCAGGACCAAGAGGACCAAAGGGACCACCAGGATCCAACGGCCTTCCATCCCAGAACAGTGGACCACCAGGGCCAATCGGAGAGATGGGACCACCTGGACCACCAGGACCACGAGGAGAGCCAGGACCACCAGGACCATTCGGACCACCAGGAGATTCCGGAGAGCCAGGAGGTCACTGCCCATCGTCGTGTGGAGTGCAAGAGATCGTCGCCCCATCAGTTTCCGAGTTGGATACCAACGACGAGCCTGAAAAGCCTTCTCGCGGTGGTTACTCTGCTGGTGGATACGGCAAAAAGTAAACCCCTGATACTCTGATTTCCTATTGCTGCTGACGACATTCCAAGTGATTAGTTGTCCACCTGAAAAACCAATTTCTACGCACCTACTACCGTAGTCTACCTCAATCTTGTCTTTAATTTTCTACCCACTCCAGTTTTTAATCATTCCAACAATGTCGTTACAGATTTATTTGCTTTTCTCAATTTTGTAATAAATCATTTCTGGCTCGCGACAACCAATCTGACACTGGAAAGACACACGACCGGGTACACCCCAAATACGCATACGCATACACACATGAAGCAAAAAGCCAAAAGGTATTGAATAGCGAATTCAGGGGTTAACGGCCTGGGTCGTAAACTCGAAGACATAAAACCGGCGTCCGGAGAAGGAGAAGGCGGCTGGAAAGGCAGCTGGCTGCCAGAAGAGGCAACATCTCCCAACATCCGCATGACTTTCGCGCACATGCCAGAAGGCCTCCGTAGGCACTCTTGGAATATCGTTCTGACTACTGTAATGACCTGAACCCAACGATGGGTGTTAAGTAAAATGAGTCTAATTATATGTTTGGTGGGGAAGCACCCGTTGCTTTTTCGTCTCTCCTCCACTAAGGACACATACCACATTACGGTTAAAGACTCACTTATTTTTTCGGAGTCTCGAGAATTTGAGTGAACAGTGAGCACGAACATGAAGGGTGGTGAAATATAATTGAATATTCACTGTAGAATTCAGGAATTCAGGAATTCAAGAATTCAAGATGCACGGGAGATGACAAGAAGGAGAGGGGAGAACAAGAGAAGATTATTATCTAATTCAGAGCTTCTCGAGCCGACAACGTCTTCAATGACAATATGTGTTGCTTGCTTATGTCTTTTGACGCGTCCCCTCGTTTAATTCCGTTTCGTGACAAGTCATAAGTTGTGAATATTTTATGAGTTTTCACTATCTTCACATATTTCTCAGGAGCCGCTGGTCGATGGAGATCGTAAAGATGCCGATTTCTGAAACATTTTTGAGGCATCAAAGAAAAGCGCCTCAAAACACTTATCTCAGGAACAGACTGAAATCTCAGAAGTATACGCATCCCATGATGTTGAATTTAATGGTTCAGAACGCTCAGTAGGGAATCTTCAAGTTTTCAGATTATGAGATAAGGTGAACAGCACCCAAAATTTTCAGGATTCACGAAAACTTTCCTCCTCCAGAATCTTCATTTTAGAATCTATCTCAGCATGAGCTTCCCATCTCAACTCACTGAGCCATGACAAAATGCTCATTTTCCTGTCATCTCATGGAAATCATTCTCCCGTTTCCGACTGTGCAGTTACAACTACTTCTCTTCCCCCCGCAACAACCTAATTGATACATTTAAGACCAATTTTATGAGCGACAGAATTTTTTGCGAAAATGGTTGTCAGCTGGCTCATGCCTGCTCTCCCGAGAAGAACACATCAAACCATCTATAGCCCTCCCCCTTTTCTTACAATCTTGTCCTCACCATTACCGATCATTGTCCGCGCGAGTGATGTGCACACCATATTGGCGCATCGGGTGGGAGCAGTGCGGGAAGACGTCATTATATCAAGTGTGGTGGCAGCTCTCCGAGAGTGAGAGAACCAGCTATTACCTAATTTTGAAGCAGCGCTTCTATCCTGGCCTGCAAGCCGGATAATGGATGTGCTCTCTCGATGTCGTCGCCCGTCGTCTGTTTTCCCGGAAAATGCGTGGTCACTTTCTTCTGCTGGTTATATGTGATTACTTTTACCGAATGTGACAGAGATTATCAGAAGTTTCCATCCTTTCAGGAGATAGATAGTCATTTGATTTTCTCTTCTGGGAGATGACCGTAACAGAGTCACGGGAGTTATTTGCTATGTTTCTTCTTCGTTCAACTCCGAAATTCAATTTTACTATTCATTCTGTATTTTGCTCCAACATTTTTAATCTTAAAAACTAAGTAATGACAGTTCACATGGCGGGACAAGAAAAGTGACTATGTAAAAAAACAATTGTAGCTTATCCAAAAATCCACGTCACTTCGCTTTATCTTCCCGATATGGTAACAATAGTTATGTGGACAATCTCAAAAACTGTTTTCTCTATTATCGAACTCCATGTTCCAAAGGTTCATTGCAAAAAGCAATAAACGTTTTTACAGTACTACCTTTAACAAATCGGCCATAAACTCCAATTCATTTCTTGATTCAAACGAGTTGGAATCTCACTATGAGCGCCGCAAGAAAAAGAGCAAAAAAATCTACAGGAATCAATTTGAAAACATTCCTGAAAGACTTCCAGCCATCTTCTTCAATCCTCGTCATCCATTTTTTTGCCCTCATGTGCACAAAAAACGAAACAATTATAATAAGAAATATCGGGCATTTAATTAAGTTCCCAACACCAGTTCGAGGTCTTCTTTGTGATGCATAATTGAATTGTTTCATTTTCATTTCCTGCGAGCCTCTGCACTTTTTTAATCATCGATAGAAAAGAGAGATAGATGGACAGAATGTTCTAGAAAGATGTGCTCCTTCTTTTCTTGCTCCTAAAATCACGCGAATCGGATCACAGTGGATTTAGAAAGTGAGAATCGTTAAATCTATCGGCAATAAGGAACAATCTTCTTAGCTCATCTGCCAATCCTGTTGAAAATTTCTCTGGGAATTTTCAGTGATTGGTGGCAATGACCACAGGTTAAGGAAAAAAGTGTTGCGTGTTTTCAGAGATATCGTATTCCACCTCTAAGAAAAAGCTCAAGAGAGCCGTCTTCTGAGCCGCCCATTGGCGTGAGGCAAGATGGGCGGGATCTATTTTCGGGCATTCATGGCTCGAGGAGCATAACATACACAACCCGTCAAGAACCAGCTTACGTCCACGACAATTTCTTTTTTCTTCACCTTTTTATGAAATAGGTTAGACATGACAAGCGAATATTAAATGCAAGGGAGTATCTTTTTTTGTTCAAAACTCATTAAGCATGTCTGCCCGCCATGTTCTCTCTTTTGGTTAATCAAAATGCCTCTCACCCTCTTTTGCCTCGTTCCCACTACCTCCGACTGATCCATAAGGAAGGTGATCCAATATTTGTGTCTTCTCTAAAAATCTCAGGATATTTTTGAGTTTTTCATATCACCTCTTTTCCTTTTTTTTACTGAAAACAACATCCCCCTGCCTTGCCAAAAGATGAACTATGTTTATTTTAAACATCGTTTTCAGCAAACATGCTGGGCCACAACATTCTGACGCTCGGCGCCTGCGATGCACTGGACAATCATATCGCGATGTGCAGCAGTGGGCTTCTCTCGCCACAGGAGGATTTCAGTAATGGTAAGTTGTTGTTTCAGGTTGACATGATGTGGGAACGGTAGAAAGATCACATATTTTATAAGATTGTGCTGTGTGGTATTTCTACTTTGAAACTTTTTTCTAGTACCTGTTTATTGTCATATGACTAACACTAACATTGAAATCCATCTTTTCGCTTCCTGTCCTTTTGAACTGTACCGACGGTTGCCTTCCATCACCACCATCATTTTTTTCCCTATATTACAATAACAGTAGCCGTTGTCAGTAGCCTTTGTCGCTTATCATTCAACGTTCTTCTCTTCCCGCATCTTGACCGTCTGTTTCTTACTGTCACTCAATTTCACACCTAACACATTGTAACAACTTTCACACTTTCCGAGATAAGGTTTTTTGTGTTTTGGAAAGTTCTCAATTGTTTTCGGTATTTACGCTAAACGGAACATTACCTACTATTTTGCTGACTAGTCCTAGTCGTCGTCTCTGGAAATTTGATATTTTAATGGTTGGTCACACCTCCGCGCATCATCTGTACGTTGAGCAGTTTATGGGGAGGATGCACACCTGCAAGTCACTGGCGATGAGCATTAAATTACCGTTAGGTTGGTTATATCCCCTCCATTCTCACTAGGATTTTTCCTCTTTCCGTGTTAAGCCGCAAATGGAACAAAATCAGATGGTTCCACTATCTGAGAAAAGAGTAGAGGTTAAGGAGCAACAAAGTAAGAGTAAAAGCCATAGTGGTATCCGAGATCAACTTCTTATAGAAAACTTTGAATTATTTATTACAGTTAATGCAATCCATCCGAATAGCGAAGGAACGTTTTGTACATTATGCGAGAAGGAAATAAGAGATCGGTTTGTTTCAAAGGTCAATGGAAGGTGGGTTTTCACTTTTTCTCACTTTTACTACTATCCCTTTTTTTCGTCTAGGTGTTATCATTCGTCATGTCTACGATGTTCTACGTGTCAAGTCGAGCTGGGAACAACATGTTTCTTGCGAGACGATGTCATGTATTGTCGAACACACTTTTTCAAGTAAGATGATTTTTTTGAAATTTGCAACTTCGAACTATTAAAACTCCTCAAACCAATTCGATTCACCATAATTTTTTTCCAGAAAATTCGGTACAAAATGTGCGTCTTGCTCTGATGGGATAGTACCGGATCACGTGGTGCGGAAAGCTTCCGGTAACATCTATCACGTGGAGTGTTTCACATGTTTTATTTGTAAACGGTATGTTCCGATTCAGAAGACGTATTTTTGTGTGTTATGAAATGTTTCCTCATCCATGCTAATAATAGCTTTTTTCCAGATTACTCGAGACGGGCGAGGAGTTCTATCTGATACCGGATGATGCACGCCTTGTATGCAAAGACGATTACGAGCAAGCCCGGGATAAGCGTAAGTGGTCTGGCATGTCCAGAGAACTTCTCGATTTTTCTCGATAGTGACAGTTCCAGAATCGGCGGAGAGTGAAGGCGACAATGGTAACAAGCGACCGAGGACCACGATTTCGGCGAAGAGTTTGGAAACGCTGAAGCAGGTAAGCAAGCATCTTCTCAACCTATCACTTCGCTGTCTCTCTATTTTTTATGTGGTGTGGGATGTTGTGTAAAGCTAGTCACCGACTCTGATTGACACGCCACAGAAACCGCAACACACTTAGCTCCAGCGCCAGTATAATTGTAATAGAGTGCAATAAAAATGTTGAACCAAGAAAATCCCGAGTGTTACAAAAAAAATGAATGAGTAGTTTTACAACCAAATAAAATGCCAGGTTGCTTGCTCTAGATGAATGTAACAGTACCACGGGTTTATGATAGAGAAAATGAAATCTCTGGAAAAAGGTAACCATCTTTTCAGGCCTACCAGACTAGCAGCAAACCAGCCAGACATGTCCGAGAACAACTCGCTTCTGAGACCGGTCTTGATATGCGAGTTGTGCAGGTATCCACTTCATTTAGAGCACTGTTCTATTCATAGTCCATATGCAGGTCTGGTTCCAAAACCGTCGCGCCAAGGAGAAGCGTCTGAAAAAGGATGCCGGTCGCCGATGGAAATCGACAGCTCGTGCCGAGAGCGAGAGCAACTCTCCGATTGAGAGCATCAACGGGCAGAGCCCTAATTATTGTGAGAGAATCATGGGGGATTATCCAGTGTTAGACAGTCATTGTTTTTGCAGTGTACCTGGACCATGCGATGGACGAGGCCAACGAGACCAATTATATGTTTCAATCAAGAGAGCCAAGTCCGGATAAATGTAGGTTGATGGGAGAAAGTAATGCGGTAAAAAAGATTAGGAAAACAGTGAGAATTGATATGATTTGCATGGCAAATGTGGTCTTCACTGCTGGCCAAAAAGACAATAATTTTGGTGATACTTAGTGCAAATCGTAAAATTCGTAAACTTCAAGGTAAACTTCAATGAAAACTCCGATTTTTTTGAAACCCAGGATCTCTATGCTTCGATTTGTATCTCTGAAAAACTTTGACAACCACAAAATGAAGACCTAGATACGCTGACAGGTTTTTATGAAAATAGGGAATTTGGATCATATTATTTCAACTGCTTGAAGTTGACAAGGTTGGACTCGAAATAGCTGAAATTCTTTCTACTTTCGCCTAGCACTGAACGTTTTCTCTCTAAAAGTATCACTTTGGCATCATGGTTTGGAAAACGTGATTTCCTTTGTATTTTTCTCCACTGGTCACAAAAGGATCACCGAACTAAATTTTGGGGTCCACGAGTCTAGAAGTGATGGATAGTGCTTCCATTGACTAATAAGTTTCACACCGTTCCAATAATCAGTAAGGTTCGGTTTACATATAACAATCATCACTCACCCATAAAGCCAAAAGTTGCAGATTTCCGCAACGAGAACCCAAATGCCGAAACACCCCAAATGCACATGACTGTTCCGGCTGTGTTGACTTCTCCGTACCCAACACCACTCCCACTATCCACCAACGTCTACAACCTTCCACCTCCTGATGCTCATCTTATTTCTCACATTGCTTCACAGTTTATTTGAGTATCCAAACTCAATTTCTCCCCGACAATCAATTCCGATTCCAAAGCCTGACATGTGATAATGCAACCTCTAGCCTTCGATTCTGACTTCACTGATATAAACTTTCCGGTTCAGAATTTCGAATGGTTGTTTTCCCATAGATAGGACTATGTAATTCTAGAGATCATAATAATCTGTACCAAAACTATCATCTCCTCCCCGAAACGTATAACTGACAATACAACCTTCACGATACCTCAGATTTGATGTCCCCCCGCCAAAAGAGAAGATACATTTCCCTCCCAATCCTCTATCCTTGCCAAACTTCTAATCTATCCCATCTCCTATTTTTCTGGATTCTCATTTTTCTATCGCCCATTCAGCCACAGCTGTTTGTCTGTTGTCTGCACCACCGCAACATTTCAACACGTTTTGAATAAATAGGTCCCTTGCCCGTTGCGCTTCTCCTCTCCTGTTTTCTTCAATTATTCCTTTCCCCCCATAATACATCACTATTCTTCCTCCCCCACAGGACTCTCTCCATTTCTTTTTCCATCTAAACACTTGTTACGTATCCCTCGACACCTTGACCATCCATTCTTCATCATTCGAATGTGAGAGACGTATGTTGTAACACTTATTTCGAAATGTATGATTGATGGTGTTCCTCATACTTGCCTCCCATCATCTTCTATTCAATTTTCGATCATCGAGATGCCAAATCCATTTGCCATACACTAATGTTAATAACTCATGACAGAATTCTAATAAACTATTTGTAATTTTCGGGTCCTGTAATCAGTGATTTTTATTGGATCATAGATAAGGCGACATATGAAAACGGAAAATACAAAAAAAATCGTGTTGGCATTCGGTTTACAGATTGAGAAAAAAAGTTAAGTTTACAGGTAAAAACAACATGACAAGAAAAAAAGTAGATTGAGAGGAGATTGAGAGGAGGATTTCGATGTACATTTTCAACGATTTGAAAATCTGTGAGCAATTCATGGCGAATCAACATATGGCAGATCACCGACCACTAACTTGACCGGATCTAGTGATCTCTGGAAACGAGTTACTATTGTGACGAGCATCAAACAAATAAAAAAAAAGGAGAATGGAAGCAAAAAGCGTTTGGGTTTGGAAGAAAAGCGGAATGGATGACATGGCCTGGGTAGAGAATTGGGAAACGAGGGCGGAGGTTAGATGGTCAACAAAATACTTATCACATTGCAACGGATGGGTAGTACATGAATAGAAAGGACAAAGCGGCACACAATTGACCGACGGTGGGAGAATCAGAAGTAGTTCTCCGAGTCAATTATTACCTTTGGCACGCTGGCGGTGGTGGCTCCTCGATGAGACATGTCGCCGCCCAGTGAAGTCTTCTTTTCGATTTCAGGTGAGATTTCAGTCGATTCGTTGGTGTATGGCTGAAATTGGACAGATTTTGTTGATTTTGATTGAGGTTATTGTTTGAAGAAAAAAAAAATTGTGAGATTAACTAGGTTGACAAAGATTCCAATTGTATTCAACTTGATAGAATATGAAACTGTAATTCCAAAAAACCATGTGGTAAAAGAAACTATGAATTATTTCGGACTCGTTAAAACTCCTAACAACTGTTTTGCCTCAGTTTTAGAACGATTTTAATTCCATATAGACTTGAAGAAACCCACAGACTCGGAGAATATTTCATAAAGCTGGAATCAAAAAATGTTGTCATTATAATGTGATGCAGCTAGAACTTTCGATTAGTCTGACACAACCAATTTTCCGTACTCCAAATTCCCACAGATCTAGCCTACAAAACTGACTAAGAAAAAAACGCGTTGGGTGATTCTCAGGCGAATATTTGGAAGAACAGAGAACTAATTTTTCAACATAACCGAATTCACGTCAGTTAAACGATGTTGAGGAATCTTTCAAATCAGCCCGAATGTGAACCTAAATACGGTGTCCTGTCACTGAGAACTTCCTAACTCACTTGGTTTTGGTTGTTTTGAAACGTTATCAACTACAAAACAGGAAATCCAAAGTTGTTGATGTACTCATAAAGTTTCAGAAAATTTGTGTAATTGGAAAATCTCATTTTTTCGAATCAACAAAAACACATTTTTATTAGCCACTAATGTAGATGAAGTACCATTTCTGCTTTCTAAGCATTTGAAAAATAACCACTTTTCCATAGCATACGGTCTGACTTCACTAACCTTGTAGTTTATTGAACCATTTCCTTTGAACTCTGGACTACTGTTTCTACATTCCAGCTGCTTCTTCTCTTCGATCGATGGACTGAAATTTAAACATAAATATGAGAAAGAAGTTGAGATTTGAATCTAAATATAATTTCCCAACCTATAAGTGTGTTTCGGCCGATCCCATGGTTCTGGAGCATACTGCGATGGGTAGTAGTATCTTGGCGCGGCTGGTGGGTATCCTTCTTCAATCTAGAAGACATAAAATATTTCATTACCCCCTTGATTCATGTTTTTTTTTCTTGTGTCACCTGTCGTGAGCGCCTCTTTCTTCTTGAAGACTTGTTGTGAATTTTCAGAATCAAGAAACAGACGAGTCCAATTACTGAAATGCCCAGAACTGCGATCGTCAAATTGCGAAGATCCATTATATAGTCGGTCATTCTGTGCATGTCGTCGGCGACCTGAAAACCATTTTTACGATGTGGTGCCATTTTTGATTTATTGATACCTGAATCATTTTCGGGATTCCTTTGAAGATCATATTCATGTCTGGGTACTGGTGATGATCCATCATGTCACCTGGATTATGGTTCATACTCTGGCCACTGCCCATCCCTGCAAAGAGTAGGAAACTTGAGAAGAGGTTAGGTATGCGAGAAATGTCACAGATATGATGACTAGGTGGAAGGGCACGAGAAACGAGAAAGAACACAAATCAAAACACAATGAGCTCCAGATGTTTTAAATGACACCTATATCATAGACCACTAAGAGTTCCAGAAAAGAGAATCATAAATCAAAAAAATTGGCATCCTAGAGTCTCAGATAATGAATATGTATACCAGTCCTCAGACTAATGAGGGTGTCGGAAGAATAATTTCGGCCTCGAGGAGTGAAAGATCTTGAGAATATGAAGACGAAAATCACGTTCGAAAAGTGACAGAAACTCAGAAAAACAGGAGAGTCACAAACACTTCTCGATGTTACATTGGCTTTGTTTAGGGAGCCGGCCCGGGGGGCACGACCCTCAACGGGGGGGACGGAGAACCCGTCTAATAGGTCCTCGTTTTTCCGCGTCTTCTACTATGAGCCAATTGGGCTCTTCAAGCAAAAATCTGAGAGGGCTCCATTCTCGGTCGTTCTCGTAAATGAACCTCCGGGGAGTTGTTGAGGCCGAGATGGATATGGGGCATTCATTCAAAGTTATGAGTTGGTGCACACTTTTTCTATGGGAGATGTTCAAGTCACAAGAGATAGTCGAACCAGAGAAAAAAAACTTTGATTTCAGAATGGATGCTCAAGAGAACCAAAGTTTGCTTTGTTTATATCATTATAATTCTCTTGTTATTGTTTTTACGAGCTGGAAATGTTCCTCTTTTCTGGTACTATTACTATAATAGTCATTAATTATGGCACCAATTCTGAAGAGATAAGATAAGAAAACTTCCTAGTGTGATACACATCTCTGAAGAAAAAAGTAGATGCTGACAAAAAAGCGGTGTGATAGAAAGAAAACGAATTACCGAAGTGAAATATATGAGGGCTAGTGTGTGTAAACCTTGGAGGCCTTCCCAACGCACGGACCCTTCCCGACCGAAGGATTAGAGATAATGACAATAGATGCGGTGGGGGGAAAAGACGACAGCCCTCCTGTGCTGCTGACTCGGAGCTGGGTTCGGGCACAAAACAGCTGACCAGCCAGAAGTTTTGTGATAATAAGAAAAGAAACGAAGAAAAAAGAAGGGAAAGAGATAGAAAAAATGGGAATTGAAGAAACTGCGAGGGCGCCGAAAAGATATGAGAAAAATGAAGGGCGGGAAGTGACGATGAGGAGAGGATCCGAGCCGGAGGAGAAGAATGATGGGATATGTTTATAGATTGGTGGAAAAATAACATTAGTAGGAGGCATGTGCCCTTGGTGAGTGAGAAAAGCTAAAACATGATTTGATCGGATTGCGATCGGATTGAGGTGGTGAGAGATTTTCAAGCATTACACTGATCTTCATTTTCTGTTTATCACATTCATCAATTCTAATTTTCCAAATGGCTGATATGTTTCTTGGGTCTCTTTTGTTTTTCCAGGTGCTATTGATGGCATTTGTTGAGAGAGGAATATTAATTAGCATTAATTTTCAGAGCGTATAGACAGTTGCCACATTTTCAATTGGGGACTTGGAATTTCAAAGACCAAAATCTGATCTTCATTCATAAGTCTCTTAAAACTAAAGGAGTGTTACCACCTACTCACCACCAATAAATTTCTCACAAAACATCTCAATAATTAGATGTGAATGGTGCTCAGAAAATCAGTAAAAAAGACACGGAACAACCAAACACACAAATCCGTAATGAGAATTCACAACGAGCTCGAGAATGAGCCCAAGAACGCATCAAATGTTGTCGAATGGGACGGACGACACCGAATGACAAGAACACCTGTCGCCAGTACTGGCCACTGGTTTTACCGCATGCCGGCGCTCCCAGACACACTCGATAGGAAAAAAGGGAACCCGTGTGATGGTTGTGGTGGTCCACACACACACACCCACGAGACTGAACGATGGTGTAATATTGAGAGGGGTCGATAAAAAAGGCAGAGAGCAAGTAGGTTATACAAACATCCCGACGATGACTCCGTGGGTCGGACCGTTTCTTTTATCGTTGTTTGGGTTGGATGAGGTGTGGGTAGAAAAGGGTACGGTCCTGGCAAATATGAAGATGGATGAAAGGGAAAAATGATTGAGCAGTTTTTTGAAGAGGGTACGAATGTTTGGGACCATCAAGACTAACAAAGAACTTGAAAGAGGAACCGGAACCTTGGAGGAACGCTTTTCATGACAAGAGCCGTAAATAAAACTCCGAAAACTAGAAACCAACACAGAATCGTTCGACTTGAAACAACTACACATCCCAATTTGAGGAAACTTTTGACACCCCCTACAAATCTAATAACGGAGCCCTCCCAAGGAAGAAACGCAGTCCCTCCGTCCTTGTTTTGTTTGTCAGGACATTCACTGTGTTGTTTATACGTGGACCTTCTCTACCAGTGACACCCCAAAATTGTAATGTTGTTTTGAAGAGTCGAGTACCTTTCACAAAATATATAATACATCTAAAAAAGGAAAATGAGTTGAAAAGAAAGAAAGAGAAGATGAACAAAAGGCAGAAAAGATACTAACACAATTTTGTGAAAAATTCATTTGGGGCGCCACTAACGTCTCTTTATAATCCACGAGAGTGGTAGGGAGAGGGAGGATGACTCGGAGACACACCACAATTGATGTGTATTAACACCGATGGGTTCTTTTTTGAAAAATGTTGTGTGACACGACACGGGAACCCGTCAAAAAGTCTTAGGATTACTTTTGAGCCAGTCGAAGAAGTTATAGAGGAAGTGTGAACTACAGAAGAGAGGAACTAGAACACAACCCTCAAAAAACAAGACTGCCCTTTATAGCTATAAAATAAACTAAACCAATGACTCAGCTTGGATATAGCCAGTACCAGGCATCCTCAAAAAAACATATAAACGAAAGGAGGAGAGCGGTAATAAAAGTAAACGGTCCGCTCGAGTTGTGCACTCTCATCCTAGTGGTCCAATCGACCTGGCTGCGGATGACGTAACCAACGGTTATTGCATTGGCTAGGCTCGTCAAACAGGTGCATGGGCAGACGGTGCGTGTTGGTTTTTGATGACGTGTATGTGTTCAAGTGGCAGAGAAGGGGAAGATGAACTCTTCGAAGATCCGTATATGGTTTGGGAATAAGGACGAGAGAAGAATAAGTATTTTCGGATCTCTCAAGGTACATAGACGATTGATTCGGGGAGGTAATGCTGGGAGAACACCTGTCACAGATTGGAGCGCCGACAAAGAAACGTGATTAGCATTTTTACCGTAGTAGAAGATGTCCAGTTTGTTTTGAATCTTCCGGTCAAGTCAAAACGGTTGTGTTTGGAACACGTTTCAAATGAAAATGTTTGAAAGCTTTAGAGCTTGCGATAGGTTCAATGTTAGCGTAAATCAGAAACAAAAAAAAATTTTAAGTCTTATGATCAGATAGAGAAGTGAAGGATTGGGAAGTTCGTCGCTGATCAAATTTAACTAATGGAAATTTCCTGCGGTTTTTGCCTCGACTGACATAATAACTGACGACGGAATGTTGCGAAAATAATAAATATCATACAGTACCGCACAAAATATTTAGAGTTTGGTAGTTTTCAATGATCCAAACTAGAGACCTCGTAAAATGATTTCTACAGTTTAAATTTCTCTCGAAAACTATCACTGACGTGAACCAAAAGTTAGAGTGGCGTTCGTGAACTCGATTTCTCTGAATTGTCCGAAATTCTCAAGAAAAGTTGGAACCTATAAAAATGGAAAGCGATGTTATTTCTCGTGCTTCTAAAGTTCAAGTGAGACCGTATCTTTGTTGCTCATCACGTATCTCTGTTTGCAGCTTTTGGCGAATTGATTGGGTGGGAAATTTCTCAAACTTTGTATCTGTCAACTGAGAGTTGTAAGTGAAGTGTAATTTCAGGAGCATTTTCATCCTCCTCAATAGCATCTCTTTTACAAAATTCCTCCCAGAATCCGGTGCAATATCATTAATTTGCTTTGTCCCAACAATTTCGACATTTGGAAACATAAAATCTGTTTTTCTATTTTTAACCTTGTTTCAACAATGGAAATCCCTAACCACCACCATCATCCCATACATACATACACATACACAAGTACTGGTCATCGCTAGACCAGTAGCTTCTACTGCGGCAAATGCTGATGGACAACAGAGGGCAAGAGAGAGGGTGCTCAGGGTTGTTATTATTTCAGGTGATCAAACAGTACCGTCTCGCCTACTGACAACGCTTTATCCGACGACACAACGCCAAACCTGGAGGGCGGTAAAGAGAAAAGAGCACCGATTGAAGGAGGGCCTTCTCTCTAGCTCTCCGCGCGGCACAAAAGACACAAACGATGCGGTATTCGGATGGTCGACAGTCCGACAGTTGTACCAAAAACATTATGACGATTCGACTACTACTATTATATTTTATATCAGGTATGTTTTGATTCTCCAGATTGCCCAGGTCATACTAAAAGAACTATCAGAAGAAATCGTGTCAAAAATACAGTAAGCCAAATTCAAGTGAGCTAAACTAAAATTGCAGCTATATTAACGAATGAGGTGCATGCCGCGAAAAAGACAAGCGGCTTGATTGGCCAACCTTGTCTCACGAATGAAAAACGACGTTGTGTTCCGGAGAACGCCGAGTGCATCGATGAAATTTGTATGTGTGCCAGCTTCTACAAAGCCATTGATGGAGCCTGTGTCACCGAAAAAAGTAAGTGGTTGAATTGAGAGAAACGTGAGAGGAGACAAAAATGAGAAAAAAAAACAAGCTGCCCACGTTAGGTCAGATTTTGAAAACACACTCGAGAGTGAGAATTAAAAAAATACGAGGAGCCATCCAATCTCATTCATATTCTCCATTTACATCCATCTCTTGTGCCCCCTCTCTGCTCGTTTCGCATCTTTTTTTTCTCGTTTTTTTTCATCCCTGATTTCCTTTTTCATTTCTCCTCTCTTCTTCCAGGTAAAACACTCAAACAACACTGCCGTGGCGGAGGCGATTGCCACGGACCCGGCGAGTTTTGCTCTTCGTTCTCGATTTGTATGTGCCTGAGCACTCATGTTGATGTCGGCAGTCAATGCAAACCGGGTTAGTAAGAAAAGGGGAAAAGGCGCTCATCTCTGCTTCTTTGACTTTCACGGTCAAATTCAAGTAGCCAAATAACGTCGACAGATAATCTGTTTACAAATGATTCCCTAATGAAGGAAAGGACCAGGAAATAATCATAAAATGCTGACTGTTTCAAAACAGTGGCAAAATACCAACTGAGCACTCACTTAGATGACAGTCTGATTACAGTAATCTACCCTGGCCAACACGGGTGCGAAGACTCGATACAATGCAACAAAGGCTTCCCAGGTGCTAATTGTGATGTTCATCGGAATTGCGTATGCCCAGTCGGACTAGTGGCCATTCAACAAACCTGCGTATCAAATGAGCACGCTGCTCATCACCCACCAATTCGGAATGGTAAGAAGTCAGGAAATATGAAGTGTGGTGACAAGAAAAGTGAGAACAGGCGGCGCCGGCGCAACTAGGGGTATGAGTCATGCAAAGCTGCCAAGGACCACGTCTATCAATCATCACGAAAAATGAAAGAAAAAGATAACTCTCCAGTGTCATATGATTCTGGTTCATTTTTCTTCTCTGCAATCACCTCTTTTCGTCGCTTCTCATTTTTGAGTGAAGCTCTTTGAACCTAGTCCTGATTGTACCTTCTTGCAAGAATGCGCTTACTATTCCTGTTATGGGTGATAGGAGGTATGAAGGGTTCTAAAACTGAAGTTTGCTAATTTTGATAACCCCTAAATTTCAGAAGTCATGCTTCAAAACGAGATCATGGCGGATCATCGCACCATCAATCGTTCCGAGTTCAAGGGGAACTTTTTCAGAAGACGAAATTACGATGGTCCAAGAGCTTTTCAGATCGGTCCAGGTAATCGAGAAAGTTCAATTTGAAGTCTCAATCTCTATTCAGATCTCACATGCTCTTATGATAACCAATGCGCTGGATACCCACTAGCCATCTGCGATTCTGTCTGTAAATGTGTCAAAGGCGCTTTGAATACTGGAACTACTTGTATTGCCACCTCTACAGGTATTGTTAATGTATATTATGCACATTCTCATCTAGTCTCTTTAGCCATTCAATCTTCGGTTGCTTGCCCAGCAGGTCAGACCTACATCCGCGAAGCTGGAGTTTGTATGACAGTTCAACAGCCTGGAGAACCATGCCAATACTCGCAACAGTGTTCTGCACTGGAACCAGGAGCTTATTGCTTGAAGATGAGGTAAGATTCATTAAAATGCTTAGCCTTATTGTTTCTTCCAGATGTGAATGTGTATATGGAATGAAAAAGAGCAGTAATGGATGCACTTTCGTAAACAATGACTGTAAAGAGCGAGGTCATATTTTCATCAGTGAGATTGGAGAGTGCCGCGAAGTGATTCCACCAGGAGGAAAGGGCTGCTCTCACAACCTTCAATGCTCAGGAGCCTATCCAGATGCCACTTGCTTCATGCAAACTTGTACCTGTCCACCGAACCTTCCGGTAGCCGCTGATGGAACTTGCGGTCGGAGTTGTCCAGATAGACAAGTGTATTCTGGAGTGACTGGAGAGTGTCTGCCAGGTAGCCATGTCACGTTTTTGAAAGCCAACAACATATACATTGTAGAGAAACAACCCGGTCAAGACTGCATCTATTCCTCTCAATGTCAGGCTGCATTCGGTGGTTTGGTATGTGACAAGAACACTTGCCGTTGTCCAAATGGGTTGGTTTTCGATGGAATGAAATGCTCACAGTATTGCTCTGGAATCAAACGAGTCATTGACAAAGAGATTTGCGTCGAAGGTTTGTTACACTTTGTAGCTATCGTCTGATCATGAGTGATTATGTTCAGGTTGTCCATCAGGACTAGTAGAGGTGGCTGGACGATGTGTCAAGCAAGTCTCAATTGGCCAACCATGCTCTGCGAACGCTCAATGCAACTTCGGAAGCTTCTGCCAAAGTGGAACCTGTCAATGTCCACCTGGATTCTACGTAATGGACAGTCAATGCCAAGCTAGTAAGTTCCCACCAAAACTATGGAATCTCTAATTCTCAACTTGTAGTCGAAAGTGATCCAAATGGAAGCTGTCAAAACAACGAAAAGTGTACGAAAGGATCAGTGTGCTACAATGGAAAATGTACTTGCCCCAGAAACCAAGAACTTGTCAATGGATACTGTCAACCCAATCGTGCAGGTATGAAATTTCACATTCTCTTAACTCTCACCTCACTAATCTCTAATCTCTAATCCAGCTGCCCTTGCCTATAACACTGCACTCAATAACATTCGTAAAATCCGCTTGAGGTTTGCAAGTCAAGCTAAATCACGTAACTCCCCACCCGAACTAACCGATGCTGATGAAAATGATGATGACGCTAATATTGGTCTGTGTAGTAGCCCTTCAAAACTGATCCAATATACATTTTCAGTACCTATTGGAAGTGCATGTGTTCGAGTAGGTGTGACATGTGACGGAGGCTCAGTATGTGTGGCTGGAATCTGCGTGTGTCCACTTGGAAAGACACCCAGAAATGGAGTATGCATTGAGCAAGTAGCAGGTAACTTGGAAGCTTGATACATTCTTAATGAAAGGTTTTCTGTTTAGCAAGACCTGGTGCTTCCTGCCGCAATGGAGAAGAATGTGTTGAGAATAGTTTCTGTAGTGAAGAAAGCCACAAATGTGAATGCATCAAAGCTTCCCAGATGGTCATTGGAGGAGAATGCCGGGAACGTCTGAAGGCTCATCCTGGATACGGTTGCACTATGGGAGAAATGTGTGTGGGTAACTCGGTGTGCATCAATGGCAGATGCACTTGTACTGATGGTAAAGTGGATATCAATAAGATCTGTGTGGAGACTGTATCAGGTTTGTTGCATATCACAAAAAATAAAGGAGAACTTTGCTATTTTTGTACTTCAGCCAAACCCGGAGACACCTGCGGAAAAGGAATCGTGTGCCAAGGTGGAAGCTATTGTAACACTGATTCTGGAAAGTGTGCTTGTCCACGTGGTGAAAACGCTATCAGCGGAGTATGCAAAGCCTTCACATTCGTCTTCCCTGGTGACTTGTGTACAGAAGTGACATCTCGTTGTACTGGAGGCTCATATTGTGCTCGTGGACGATGCGAATGCCCACTGAACATGAATGCTATTGATAAGAAGTGTGTTCTACAACAAACAGCTGCTCCAGGAGAACAATGCTCGGAGAGTGTCACGTGTACCGGATTCTCAGTTTGCAAGAACAACAGATGCGCTTGTGTGAATGACATGATGATTCGAGAGAAAATGTGTGTTCAGAGAAGAAAGGTTAACATAGGAAGTTCGTGTAGTATGGATGATCAGTGTCTGGGAAATTCTACATGTACCGATAGCAGCTGTCAATGTCCAACTGGTCATGTTGCAAGTTTGAATGTTTGTGTGCTGAGAAAAACTGGTGAGTGTCTTTCAATTCTCTATTCAAGATTCATGAACCCGATTTCAGTAACCCCTGGATACCTATGTAACTCTGAAGACATCTGTACTGGTCAATCAGTCTGCATCAAGGGAGTCTGTCAATGCCAACCGGACTATAAGCAGATGCACAATATCTGTGTCAAAAAAAGCATTGGAGTAGAGGGAAGTCCATGTGCAAGCAGAGATGATTGTGGAGAAGGGCTGACATGTAACAGTGGAAAATGCTCTTGTCCAGAAGGACTGTTCTCGGTTAATGGAAGATGCAGAAGTTACAGTAAGCTATCCTAACACTTGCTTAAATTCAAAATTCGTTTCAGTTTCATTCGGACACACCTGTACCAGCGATGATAGATGTTCTGATAGGCATGCCACTTGTCAAGAGAACACTTGTTCTTGCATCTCAGGATATAGCTATGTCGATGGTCAATGCATTCCCAACATAGTGACACCGGCAGAACCAGAAACGTTGTCTCAAGTGAAATGTGAGTGACTATACTACTATTTTCTATTTTCGGTTGATTCTCATTTTTTGTTCCGAGTGCCGTGGATTTCTAAATGTTACGTTTGTTTAGCTGGCCTCATCGGTCATATCTGTACAGCAAATGACCATTGCAAAATTCTCCATTCTCACTGCCGTCGGAATGTGTGCATTTGCAAGGATGGATATAGAATTTTCGGATCCACCCAGTGCATTCCAAGAGTTGCGAAACCCAAGGAGAGGAAAATCGAGAAGGCTAGCAAACTAGTGGAGCTTGGCGAGCAATGCAACAAGTTATTCCTATGCCAACGTGGAGCAGTGTGCAAGGAGGGAGTGTGTTCGTGCCCTGAATCTTTCTACGAAAGTGACGGAGTTTGTGTGAAAAATATAGCAAAGATCAAAGGTTGGTCTCTATTCATTTTTGTTCGTTTTGAGTTCAACGTGTTACTTTAGTTGTGGTCCCTCCTCTATCGTCTTGTTTGGATGGTGAAGAATGCAGTGGGAATAGTGAATGTGTTCATGGGATGTGCTTCTGTAAGGAGGAGTACACACTGTACCAAGGAAAGTGTCAGAGGTTGAAGATTGTGGAGAAGTTGAGAGTTCTGGAGACCAAGAAAATCATCAACCCGAGCAAATCTTTCACAACAACGAAAACTTCTCCATCTACAAATTTGGTGACAACAGAAGCTCCCACCACAACTACTCTCAAACCGAAAACTACCACTATGGAGGCTACAAAGCCAATAACGACTACTACAACAACTACTCCAAATCCATTGACTCCTATTAGAATCTCCATGAAATTGGGCTCCACACCTCCACCCCTATCTTTGACAACTCCCAATCCGAACTACGAGTACAAATGGAAGCGTAAGGATGTTTTCATAACTCTCATATGTTTTTGTTTTATTTAGTTTCCAAACCTGGACACCCGTGTGATAACCTGAGTTTCTGTATCAGTTGTTCAACCTGTGTGAATGGTGTATGTCGTTGTCCAGAAGGGCTTGAGCTTTATGGGGAGGAATGTGTCAGTCAGATTGAGGGTATACCTTCTGTTCTCAGAAGGTTAGATGTCAAAATGTTCATTTCAGCCACAAAATGTTTGGCCTCCAACCAATGCCCATCTGGAGCACAATGTGTCAAGGGAGAGTGCAAGTGTAAACCTGGACTCGCTATTTCCAGATATGGATTTTGTGTTCCTATCACTTTCGGTAAGTGAGATGTGCTAATATTCGTTCCAATTTGAATGATGACTCAGCTGAGCCCGGAACTTCCTGCGCTTACGGAGAACGGTGTCAGAAAGATTCTCACTGTGTTGATGGACTTTGTACCTGCAATGAGCCACTGATTCTCAAGGAGAATAAATGTGTGAGATCACCAAGAGGTACGTGGCTTTCTATTTCCTATTCAATCTAACATAATAACTCTCGCATGTATCCGATTACTCATAACTAACTGCATGACCATTCAGTGAAAAGATATGTGAGTGACAGTCATCGAAAACTGCTGCGATTCACTCCAAAGAAACCAGCAAAGTTGGGAGAGTTCTGTATCCGAGATGACCATTGTGAGAGTCAGAAGCAGTGTCTGAAGAACGTATGCAAATGTGGAAAAAACTTTGTGCAGTCGGCATTTTCCTGTGTACCCAGAATGTCAGGTAAACAAAGTTTTGGTTGATTCAAAAAACGAATTCTTGAGTTTTCAGTGGTTTCATCTCTTGCTCTACCAGGAGAGTCGTGTCGGAAAGGATTCTGTGTTGGAGGATCAACATGCTCAAACTTTATTTGCAAGTGCCCGGATGATTATTTCAAGCAAGGAGACACATGTGTCCGGTACGAGTCGAGAATCGGTGCTGCGTGTGGACTCTCAACAGGATGCTCCGGAGGTGCCAGATGCTCTTCTTCTTTCTGCCAGTGTAGCGACCAATATGATGCTGATGTTGATGAGTGTTATCCATACGAGACACCAGTGAGATCGAAAAATATCAAGGCGATTAGTGGGAGGAGAAAAGTCAACAGAGTTGTTAGTGGTAAGTAATTTCAATTCAAACAGGTCGTTTCACTATAAAATTTAAGCATCTACTATCAATTGCCCAATAGGATACGATCTAGTGAACGGAATGTGCGTCAATAGCGAAACCTTGTCTGTAATTCAATTAGCCGCTCCTGGAGGTGCCTGTGAAGAATTAACAATCCTATGTACCGGAAACTCGGTTTGTGCCAACAATGTCTGCATCTGTCCTGGTGGAGAAACTGTACAAAATGGAACATGTCTATCCATCAACACTTACTCCGCCCCTGGAGAGTTGTGTGATGTCACCAACACAGTATGCACCGGAAACTCTCAATGTATCGAAGGAGTTTGCAAGTGCCCCAACAACCAAGGAGCTATCAACGGAAGGTGCTCGAATATGGGAAACATGAATTGTGGAAATATTCAGTGTGGAACCAACCAGATTTGTATTCAAGACTCTTGCCAGTGTAGACCCGTAAGTATTCCGAAGAAAGTTCATTGCATAAGAATGTTGCTTCAGGGATTCTACCAACAACCAGGTAGTTGTTTGGCTGATAGATGCAACTGCATTCAAGAAATAGACATGTCAAATGTGGATGCCTGTAACACTCGGCAATGCGGAATGAATCAAGTCTGCATTCAAGACAGATGTCAATGCAGAACAGGTTACCTGGTCCTCCAAGAAACGTGTGTATCTGACAAATGTAACTGTGTTCAACCGTCTGTTGATGCAATTGGAAGTGGCTGCCAAAATCAGTGTGGCAACAATCAGATTTGTATTCAAGATCAGTGTCAATGCAGAAGTGTAGGACATTATCAAATTGCAAGATTTCAATGTATACTTTTAGGGTTACTACGCCCAACCTGAAACCTGTATGGGTGACAGATGCAACTGCATTGAACAGTTTGTACCTGATAATGGTGGATGTCAGAGACAATGTGGAAACAATCAAGTTTGCATCCAAGATCAATGTCAATGCAGAAATGTGAGTCTGGAAATCTCGATTCCTTCCGTATCGAGAATCTTTTCAGGGCTTCATGGCACAATCTGAGACGTGCATTGGCGACAGGTGCAATTGTGTGCAAAGGGTGGTTGCTCAGCCGGTTCCCTGCCTTGGTACTGGATGTACTGCCTCGTCATCTCAAAGCTTCTCTCCATGTAAGAAACGAAAACGTCCATACAGATAATAAGAAGTTCACATTTAGTTTTCGGATTACCTGGTCAAGTGTGCGATTTGCGACCAAATGCGGTTCCATGTCGAAACGAAGCTCAATGCATCAACAACTACTGTGCATGTCCTTCAAACCGGGTGATCAGTGGAACGGATTGTGTGTTCTATCTTGGTGATGCACTTCCGGGACAAAGTTGTCAGAATTCAGGAGTCATTTGTAGAGGTGAGCAAAACTAGAAACTGACCCAATAAGCTAGTGAGATCAGGTGGATCATCATGTAGTCAAAGCACATGCCAATGTGCTAACGGATTCAGTCCTTCAATGGGAAGATGCACTCCAATTGCTGAAATCCGATTCACAATGATACCAGTCACCACTGCGATTCCTGCGATAATCATCGAACGTGAGAAAAAATGTAGATCTTGGTCAAAATGAATATGTTTCTAGTGAGTCCCGGTCAGACATGCGACCCCAGTTGTTCATTCCAACCTTGTCTACAAAGATGCTCTGGAGGATCATCTTGTAACAATGCCGTCTGTACCTGCCCACCAGGGAATACCATTTATAACAATGCTTGTACTCCAAATTCCCCACAAACCAACTTCACCAGAACTGCCAGACCAACAGAGAATTGCGATAACACTATTGTTTGTGTTGGTGGATCTACTTGTGTCATCGGAACTTGCTCTTGTGATCCTGGCTATACACCCAGGTATGTTTTAGGTTTTATTACAAATATTCATGACGAAAATTCCAGCTCGGATCGAACATCATGCGTGTTAATTGACCGGTTCAATGTTCGCTCTCGATCCTACCCGAAAACATTTTGCACGTTCGATTCGGAATGCACCGGTGGTGCGATTTGTGTTGATAAACGGTGTGCGTGTAGAAATGATCAAGAGATGATTAATGGAAAGTGTCAGCTGGCTGTGAGTTTTATTCAATAATATTCAATATTTAAATTATTCATTTGTAGAATCTACCTGGTTCTCGATGCCATACCAGTGTCTGTAGTAAGGGAGCCGATTGTAGAAATGGATACTGTGTTTGCGCAAAGACAAACTACTCCAACTCGACGCTGGACTGTGTTGTTCCCACTGCCAATGCTTTGACATCATTTGGTAAGTAAAATACAGGCTTTCTCTGAGAAGACTGAATCAAGTTTCCAGCGTTCCCGGGTTCGAAATGCACCAACACTACAACCTGCCAAAACAGTTCATCTTGTGTATTTGGATTCTGTGTCACACCGCAGGACGACAATGATAGAGAAGCTGAAATGAAAAAGGCTTTTGATAAAAACAGTAAGCTATAATTGTCAAAAACTATACATTCTCCTTTGTTTCAGAGAAATGCGGCAGTTACAAAGACTGTGGAAAACTGCAGACTTGCTCCGGCGAGGGAGTCTGTGAATGCTCTTTTAATACTAACCTGGTTAATGGAGAATGTGTTGCACGACTTGCCTAATATTACTTTTAACATTAACATTTTTGTATATTTGCATGAACCTTCAATAATAAAGACAGCTTACAATCAAAAATTGCATCACCATTCAGAGCAAGCGGCAGGAAGACCTCAACGGCAGAGAGCACTTACCACCTGCCCCTCGGATGGATCTTGCAAACTTCCCGATTGCTTCTGCACGAGTAGCGGAAAAATGCCACCAGACAATTTGGACCCAAAACAAGTACCTCAAATGGTCATGATATCGTTCGATGACCCAGTCACTGATAGAATCATAAACACCTTGAAGTCGATGTTCAGTGGCAAAATCCGTAACCCGAATGGTTGCGCCATCAAAGGAACCTTCTTCGTGTCTCATCAATGGAACAACTATGATCAGACCCTTTGGTTGCACAGCAAGGGAAATGAGATTGGAGTGAACTCGATAACTAGAGAAGATATCTCTGGAAGAACTAAGGAGAGATGGTACAAAGAGCAGAAGGGAATGCGTGAAACGCTTGCTGAGTTCAGTTATGTTGATAGATCGCAAATTGTGGGAACTCGGGCGCCAATGTATAAAATTGGAGGTAAGAGGATTCGATGAGATGAGTGACTGAACTTTCGATTCTCAGGAGATTCTCAATTCGGAATGATGTCCGAAAACAACTTCACCTATGACAATTCCATGCTTGTTAGTGGTGCCTATTGGCCACAAACCCTCGACTACAAGCTTCCATGGGACTGTAGTGACAAGTGCCCAACAAGAAGTCACAATGGAGTCTGGGAGATTCCGATTCAAAACCTACAGGGTGATGACTCGAGATGGTATAAAACTATGACTCGTGCTCTGAAACCAGTGGATTCGCGGGATTCTGTGAAGAAAATGTTGATGCGCAACTTCATGAACCATTACAAAACCAATCGTGCACCATTCGTGCTCACTCTGGATACTGAGTTCTTGACCTATCTTCCGGACAATAATGCGATTTATGCTCTGGAAGACTTTTTGAAAGATGTAAGTTTCTATTTTCGAGAAGTCAAAACAAACTTTCCATTGCAGATTGTTCTAAAACAAGACGTATTTGTGGTCACTGGAAGTCAATTGATCGACTGGATGAGAAGTCCATACGACTTGAATAACATCAAAAACTTGCGCTCTTGGCAATGCAAGTTCTTGATGAACGACCATGTCCAACCATGTGAAGTGAGTTTCATTTCATAGTTTTCATCTGAAATTTTGTTTTTAGGTACCATCCACGTGCAGTTTTGATGGCAGAGCCCGAGGTCTTCATGCTCACAGCTTTAGAATGTGCGGTGTATGCCCAACTTCTTATCCATGGATTTCTTAAACTACATACAGATGATGATTGTGGTTTCTACTTATGATTTATTGAGTTATGATCTCTCTTTCTAGTTGTTTTCTCTCTTTTTTGAACCAATAAATCTGCCAAATTTTATGTGAGCTTTTTACCTTCACGTTTTAGGAATCTGGGTCTTTGGTGAATTCATCCTTCAGATTCAGATGCTGTAAAACAAAATTGGTAAAATGTACTCGTTATTTTGTGTTATTAGCTGAAAAGGAAATGAGATATCAATGACTATTCTCATTTGATTTCTCATATACATGGTCGCTGAAAAGCATGCTGTTTTCTCAGCGCTAGCTCCTGGCTGCGCGCGAAATCTGATTTTCCAGAACTTTTGAAATATATTTTATTTGATCAATCACATGGAAAATAGGCATGACTCTCTTGTCTATTTAGCCGACGAAATCCAACGGAAGGTCCATGGTGGTGGTGGTTGGAATGCAGTCGTCGTTTGCTCTGCCAACGAAGTCAAGTGGCAACGTAGCCTCTGTGGTGTAGATGCAATTCTTCAAGGTGGCCATCTGCCGAGAATTCACCGGGATAGTTTTGCGAGCGGAGTCGTGAGCTGCTTGGTTAGAAGATCTGAAACGTAAACATGTCCCAACACCGGAGTATCGTATAAAAAGCTTACAGGTTGATGGGCTTTGAAGCCGTCAAACAGAGACAGCAGAGGGCGACAAAGAGAATAAGAACGGTGTTCATCTTTCAGAAGTTTCCAGGATGAAGAAACAGATACTTTTCGAAAGGGAGGGCTCTTTTTATAGATGTTACCTCATTCGATTATGCAATCTTCCCAGAACGTTTATTGCTGTGAACGTGCTAGAAAAAATCCCAATAGTTTTTCACCACGTATTTGTGAATAATCAGCACTGTCAGAACATAACTGTTATGGACAAGAAAAAGTCGGATAGACCATCACTAGATCATGGCTATACGTTAAGATCTTTACAACTGAAGATTCTATTGACGGAGGATATTCAAATAGTTCACCTGAAATTTCAAATCATGTTGAGAAAAAAAAAACGGTTGTTCCAGGACACAGAATGTTTATTTTGAAAGTATACCATATGTTACAAAAAAAGAGCAAATGAAATTTGATGAATGAGAATGAATGAACTGACCAAGTGACTTGTGAGGAAAAATCATTATACAAAAAAAGAACAGTTATAGCATGTAGAATGTCGAGAAGGCGTGAAACTAGCGAAATTTGCGGTTCGATTTCTGAAATAGACGAGTAGTGTTAAATTTGCTCTGAGATATCGGAAATATACCTTATTCTTTCCTTTGTTAGGTTTGGATGGAACGTTTCTTGAAGATGTGCTCGGAGCGTTATGCTGCAATGCAAAAAACGTCTAATTAATGGAATTTATAAAGAATTATGTACCTGATTCTCCTTGTTCTCAGATTCAACAGAGTCGTCATCACCATTCTGAATGGCGGCCTTGGAAGTGGATGGCATGTTGGATTCGTATTTTTGGAACTGAAAAGAGGCATTTGTTAGTTGGTCAGACAAGTGCCTAATTCTCCTTACCTCGTTAGTTCCCACTGCGTACTCGATGTCGCTTCCCGAAACAACGATTTTTCCATCCATCTTTCCAACGGCTGCCATCTCGGTGAACAGTGTTTGGACTGATCCTGCGAATCTAGCCAAGTTTTCTGGTCCCATCGATGTGAAGACCTTGCACAGATTGTAACATTTCCTTCTCCTCTCTTCCATGGGACAAATTTCATCTTGGTGCAACTTGCACACCAGTGGGGTCTCGGAGTACTCCCAGTCTTTGTTGAAGGGCATCAGCATCTCTTCACCACGATCAATCGGTCTGGTACTGATGGGGAAGAGCGAAATCAGCGTGCTGCGTCCCATGTAATGCATAAATTTGATGTTTGGACGGCAAGATCGGTTGCATTCGGTCAATTTACAATCGCTTTCCTCAACATTGATTCGGATTCCAAGCTCCGGGTAGTCGAAGATTTGGCGATTGAATGGTTCGATGAGCTTGTGTTCAGAAATGAGTGAAACGGCTCCGTACACTTCATTACGCGGATCTGTGGATCGTCCTTCGGAAATTTTCGCGTCCTCAAAAACCACTTTCTTCCTCACTTCGACTAGAGCTTTCAGAGCCGCGGGAGAGTAAGTGTTCTTGTCCATTGTTGGATGTCTGCAATTCAAAATAATGTAATATAACAGAAGGGTTCTATGATACTCGGCTCAAGAAATTTTCAATTTGAAACGATCGTATTGAAACGGTTGAAAATGTTATTTCCACAAAACATGCTCAGTTTCTTCCAAGATTATTCAAAAGCCTAATCGCATTACTAAGAATCATTTCAAACCGTTCAAAGTTGACCATTGCAATGAAAATCAATAACAGAAAGAAGGAAAAAGACCAAGAGGAGAGGGCAACGAAGGAGGAATGGACTAAACGAAGAGGGCGGGGTGTGAGCAGATGTGATCGACACACCGATGACCGTTACTGCAGATGTTCTCATTAGAGCGCAATAGCATGATTGGTAAAAGAACAATTAGGAGAGAAGAGAGGATTCAAAGAACATCGGATAAAAGAATGTCTTGTGAGGATAAGGGAAGGTGACGAGAGAAGATAACAATTGTCTGTCGAGCAAAACTCTTGCTCAGAGCTGGGCGAGAAACATTGTAAACCGTTTCACCCCAAAAAGTGCTCCTGACATCCAGGCAACCACCGAGTAATTTTGGATGACGAAACTCTTCCTGTACGGCAATAGTAAAATGACACAATTTCAAACTAAAACCTGCGCTCTTATACTGAAATTCGCCCTCAACTTTTCTGAGCTGTCATGGACGACCGAAAAAAATTGAATAGACTACGACTGGATACTAATTATCCGATAAGATCGAATACGTCACTCTCCACGTTTCGTGAGTCTTGGCCATCTGGTTCTCGAGTACTGCCCCAAATCGCTTTGTGCGGTTAATTACTCTTATACACTCTGTCTTTGTACTATCTACGTCATCCATTACAGTACCACCCTGCGAGGGACGCATTTCGAGGACCATAAAATGAGTCATATCATGACAGATCCCTAGTCATCAGTTTTCGTAACGCCTCTCTCTCACCACATTTCGCTTTTTTCCTGTCAATAGTCGAGAGAAAGTACCAGGCAGAGAGAGCAAGAGGAAAAACAGTATACCTTCTCTATTATGAACGAAATCGCTCCTCCAGTACCTCTTCATTTTGTTCATTTTTACCTCCCGCGGAGTATCATCTATTCTACGAATTTCAGATGTCGTCCAACTTCGCCGCCGAGGAGGACTCATTTATCGAACAAGAGGACATAATGGATGGTAACCACTTCTTGAGCCGAGTCGCAGCCATTCTCCAACAAGAAGGTGAGTAATTTTTTTAAAGTAGTCTCCCTCACGATTTTAAACCCCGGTTTCAAAATAATATGCATTTCAGCGATTACGCAGCCAGACGATACAAAAGACCGCGAATACTTCATGAGCAAGATAGTTGCTCTGTTTCAGGAAGCTGGTGAGTATGCAATGACAAAAATATTCTTCGATGACAAACTTTCAGCTCCCTACATGACTGCGGAGCAGGAGGAGGAACTCTTCCGTCTTCGCTTGTCCATTTTGGAGTCCAGCAAGCGTAAGTATCTCTTGATGTTTTCGGAAGCTGTAATTACCAACATATATTTCAGATGAGATAAGAGATATGACATACCAGTTCCTAGCCATCCTTGACCAAGAGGAAACTCGAACCGCCTTCAATATTCGCGAATTCGAAGATTATATCACGGATGCTATTGAGGATATTGAGCCAATAGAGAATTATGTAGCCGTGATCTCCGAGCTCGCGATTTACAAACGTGAAAGTCAGCTGAAGGAGTTGAATATGAAGCTGAGGATGGGATATGTGGAGTTCAAGAAAAACGAAGTGCAGCACTCCTACGATGCGGAACTTGAGAAGTTGGCCCAGAGCATCGAACTGCTCAAAATGGAAGAACACAAGATGGGTGTCATGCACAGCATCAAGAATGCGAAGCTCAATGTTTTCATACAATAACTTGCAATTAAACTATTTCATGGCGACACTTTGAAAATAAAAGTGGTTAACTTTCACACATATCTCGGTTTATAGTGTTCTTGAGGCATCAAAAGCGTTTCAATCCACCTAGAAACTGAACTTTACATGAAACGGTCCAAGACGGGCTGGCCCTATATATTGTCTTGAATCAGAGCAGCATAAACATATCATTTCGAGATGGAACCTTCTGAATGTGATTAGTGCCGGTGAGGGCTCTTCATAGTCGTTCGGGATCCTTCTGAGTGGCTGATCGTTCTCCAGCAGTGCCACGATCTCCTTCTTTGATGTTTCCTCGGACATCAAAGAAGGTCAGGAAAAAAAAAATTTCGCAGTATAACCCTATGACATATTGTTTTCTTTTTCTTTTAAGGTCAAATTTCTCCCGAATGAAAAGTAACTGTTCCTAGGTTTTTTTTCTTTTTTTAATGTGCTTGATGTTCTAATTTTCCATAAATCGTTGCATTGCTTTAGTTTTTCCCTACCAATCAACGCTCTGAATAACAACGATCTTTGATCAGGCTGATTTCGCTGCGAGACCCATCGTCGTACCCAATGAATCACCATGGTGGTGTCCGCCATCGACCATCTACCACTCTACCATTCACATCGACGCCCTATCATTTTTTTTCCTCCCCTCTTCCTTCTCTCCCCAGCACTTTGCACCTCACTTTTCCTCATTTTTGTCCTTCATTCTTCTGGATTGTCTCGATTGAAAATCTTATGGTCTAGCAGAATAAGGTGGCGATTTCCTTCAACCATTGTTTTTGTAACAGAACAATTCTGAGAGCGAACAAAAATATTATTGACGGATTTTCTCTGACTTCTACGCTCATAATTTCACGGTCTTTGAAAATTCTGAACTGATTATTGATGGAAAGTTATCCGTCACAGTCAAAAAATGAACTTGTGTTACTCCCCCATTAAAACTGTACCTGTCATTAAGTACCTGTCATAGGGTGTACGGTAGGAATTTTTCACCATTTTTTCTTTTTTTTTCGCAGCAAGTAATCTTTTTCTCAGTATGTTCTATCCCCTTCATCTCTCATTCTCTCATAGAACATCATAGAATGTTCTACAGTACCCCCACGCTGAATCACTCGACCCCCTCTCACGGTGATTCATTTATCGCGACTTGCTCTCTAGTGGCCTTTTCTTAGCCCTTCTCACTTTGACCCTATGTTTCCTTCTACTTTCATAGAAAATGTCTCATTTTAGAACAGGATGTCTTTGACCAACAAGGAACTCGACTTCACAAATACCGAGCCTCTCCCGCCTGCTCACTACCTGAAATCGCTGGCCAAGCTGTTCGCGGAAGTCGGTACGTCTTTGATACCTGCGATTACCCGATAATAAAAATTCAATATTTCAGCTCCTGACGCCACGGAGAAACAGAAGAAGCGGCTCGCGGACCTCTCGAAAAGCATTCTGGATTTTGATATCAGTCAGTTGTTCGAATTCCCCCATATAATCCCACTTTTTCTTTTCCAGAGACCAAGAAGAAGATTCAGGAGAACCAGGATCGCAAGATAGCCGAGCAACGTGAAAAAGCGTTGTCTTGGACGGAGGAGTACGAGAAAATCATGAAGTTGGGGGCGACTAAGGTTGTCACCGAAGAACTCGTCATGTCTCTTCACGAACAGCACCAGAATCTGCTCAGTGAGGTGATGAAGGTGGACGAGGAGCTGGCCGAACTCAGACAGAAACTGGCTGAGCAGAAGAAGATCGAAGCGGATACTCGGATGGAGTCTCGCCGTGCTCATAACATCAAGCTGCTCGAGCTTAACAGTCAGCTTGCTGATCTGCAACTTGAGCTCTGTTTGAAGTGAAGTTCAAAGTCCGTGTTAATTCTCACGGCGTCGTTTCATGCTATAACCTACGTTATTTGTGTCTAACTTTTCAAAAATTCCGAAGTTTCTGAATAAACGTTAATTTTTTTGGAACTATAATTTGGTATTTTTCATCATATCAGCGGTTATCACTCCACTGAATATATCTCATTTTTTGTCTCGCATTTTCTCTCACTTTCATCTATCACTTTCAGGACAATGAGGTCAACTGACTCCCAAGACCATGCTTCCAATTCGACCGACAACCCTCAAGCTCTTCAACAACTTATGAGCCAAGTTCGGGATCTTTTCCACGAGAGTGGTTGGTTTTTTTGAGGTGCCAGTTTCAATGTCTGAACACAGTTTTCCAGCCCCAACGATGACAAAAGAAGCTGAAATCAAGTTGTCCCAAATTCAGATGGAAATTTTGAAGACCATCACGGGTGAGTTTTCGTTTCATAAAGTAATATTCACGCCATACTGCGAAATTTCAGAATCTGCGGAGCAAGTCAATCATGAGGCTCTTATCAACGGCAAAGTCGACAAAGAAGCCTTCAGTCATTACCTCCTAAATTCCAATTCCGGACCAACCATAAAGGAAGCTCTGAACGCGGGCAACAATAGACGACAGAATCAAACTAGAAACAAGAAGACGACTGGGAAAAAACAGAAGGAGGCTGAACTCATGAACAAGTACTTGTCTCTCAGAAAGGAAATCTCAACTAGTGAGAACGTATTAGAAGAGAACAAAAACATCAGAACCTTCTGGGAACTTGGATTCGCCCATCTCAACAACCTTCAAGATATCTCTAAGAAAATCCGGAGTCAGGAGATGGAAATGGAGACAATGACTCTCGATCGCAAGTTGGAACTGCTGAACATTGATTGCATTGCCCTGGGAGATGAGGAGAGTCGCGAGAAAAGCAATTGAAAATATTTTCAGTTTATCAATTTGTTATGTATGCTGATGAATAAAACGTCTTCTGTTACTTTGTCAGTCTTTTTCGTTGTACATTCAGTTGGCTAAAATCATTTCCAACGTAAGTTATCTTTTTCATTTCCTTCCAATTTTTCCGCTTTTCTCACGCTCTACTGATATTCAATGTTATACTTTTCAGTTGTATCTTGTCGTGTAGAGAAAGAGCCCGCTCTTCTGTGTGTACGGGTTGTGCTCCCCTGCCAACGCAACGGCTCACCGCTTCTGCTTTCGCTCCTTCTGACATTCTCTCGTCGTACTCGTCGTCTCATTTTGATTTATTAGCCTCTGTTGGACAGTGGCTGTGACAAGCTTGCTCGGAAAATTCCTGTTCATTCCGAAAACGTATCAAATCTGAAATGTCTCAAGACACCCCTTCAGCAAGTGATCTACCTTTCAAACCTAATCAAACTATTCAATTACTGCTAAACCAGATAGATGAGCTTTTCAAAGGATTTGGTGAGTGGCGGATTCACTGAACTTTTTTTTCAAAATTTCTCCGTTTCCAGAAAAAACGATGAGTCGTAAACACTGGGACGACTTGCACAATATCCAATTGAGCATTCAACAATCTGTTTATTGTGAGTGATATTCAGTTCGCACATCTTTATTCTTTTTTCCAGATTTCTCCAAAACGCGCGCTGAAAACAAGAAGCATGAATCGAACCAAATCGAAGCGAATTTCTGCAAACTGATCATCACAGACACCGCAGACGTCGCCTCGTCAAAAGAAACCTCAGAACTTGCTGAAATGATCTCTAATCTGATGATGTGCATCACAACACTCGAAAAAGTAGTAAGCCAGGTCTCAGCAAGCTGTGCTGAGCAAGAAACAAACGTTGAAGTGACGAAAGAGAATCATTCCTCGAAACTGGCCATCATGAAAAGGACGTTTGCGTGGGAAATGGAACTTCAGGAATTGGAGTTACAACTGGCTCGTGTGGACATTCAGAATTGCGATGAAGGAAGTACAATTTGATCTTGGATTTCGGTTTCCTTATGGTTGAGTCTGTGGTTTTTCAATTTTCCCATCAAGTCATTTAGAATTCTCTAATAAAAGTATGCACACTTGAAGTTTTCTCAAATTTTGTTTTTATATACGGTTAAACTACCAATTACTACATTGAATGTATTATGTTCTCATTTTCCTTTTTTTTCTGCTGATCTTCTTTCCCAAGAGGATGCAATGCTTATTTACAATCCATTTTTAGCCAGATTTCTCTGCATTTTTTCCTTCTTTCTTCATATCCACAGAAAAATAATCAACGTTCTGAATTTCAGGCGGTATGTTGTCCCACTTCACCAAAGAAGACACTGTATTCGACCCGGAGAACCCAAAGCAGGTTCATCACTTTTTGAGCTCTCTCAAGAGATTGTTCAATGAAGTCGGTAAGATGAAACTACTATATTCAATAAGATAAAATCCAAAGAAATATGTTTTACAGCTCCAAACGCCTCTTTGGAGCAGAAAAATCAACTGAGCGCGTTATCCAAAGGCATTCTCACAATGAGCATCGGTGGGTCGATGAACGATCGTTCAAGCACTCATGTTTCATATTTCAGAGTGCATCAAGAAAATTGACGAGAATGGCGAAAAGAGAATGAAGGAAGTTGAGCTCGACACGCAAGTCTACAGAGAAAAGTTTGAGGAAGCCCAGAAGTTCGCCACGATGAAACTCGATCACGATTCTCTCGTAAAAGCTGATCGTGACAATCAAATCAAAAAGGATCAACTGACAGCTGAACTAGAGGAACTGCTTGTGAAGAAATCTGAGCTACTTGCAAAGATGGCGTGCCTCGAGAAAGAGCACTTCGAGGCGGAGCACGAGGTCACAATGCAGCATAAGGAAATCAAGATGATGCGGATGGCAGAAGCAGCGGATATTCATCTCGACCGGCTGATGAATAGTGATTACTGAATTTCGTTTCTCCAATGTCTAATCACTGAAAGTCGACCGCAGATATAGAAAATTTGAAAGCACGTATCAAAACCTCCACTTTCCATTGGTCACATAATAGTTTGTCTGTATTAACCCACTGTTTCCACTATTCATTTTTCACTCAAACTGTATGACTTTGTCTTCGGATAAAACTTTTCTTACAAACTTCCCAACTATTTCTTCTCAACTCGAACTGCCGGGGTTTTTTCCCCGTAATCTTACTTTCAAAACGCCGAATTATTGTATTTTAGTTCTGTTGGTTTTTAGATGTCCAAAAAATCTGTCGATGAAAGCGTCCAAACCTCAGGTTCAGAAACTCCAGCTTCGTTCGGTTTGATATTGAATCAAATCCATGAGCTGTTCAAAGATGCTGGTAAGCACTCTCTGGCTCAGATTCTCAACGTGAATCTGGATGAAAATATCACTAACTTCTAATAAAAATTAACTTTCAGCTCCAGACATGACAGTTCAAGAACATTTGGTTTTGCTAGACATTCAGAAGAGCGTGTATGATTCCACTTTTCGTGAGTAACTTTTTCTTCTAATAAATTTCAAATCATCTTCTTTTCAGACACTATCGCAAGTGTCGATTGTGGCATGGCAGAGAAAGTCAAGGATTACAAGAAGGCAGCAGATGCAACCGTGAAAAAACTGCAAAGTAAATCTGATGGAGTTATGAAATGTGTTCAGAAAAAGAGCAAAGTGAAGGACTGCTTCAATTTCCAACTTCGTGCTGTTCAAAACCAGTTCAAAGTGCTGGAACTCGAACGTGAGAAGCAGGAAGTCATCTCGAGATACGCATTTCTGGAGAAGGAAAAACGTAAAAAGGAAATCAAGAAAGATATCGAAGTCAGAAGATCGCAAGCAAAGAATGATATAGAAGCTGAGACACTCAGGTCTCGAACAGTCATCAATACACTTTTGAGAAACACGAAATCATGAGCTTGTCTATGTATATCCAATCCTGATTATCAATAATATCAATCCTGATTATCAATAAATGAGTTATCAAATATAAGGAAATGTTTTCTCACTCGAATCATAAGAATCTTCTCAGTTGAATCTTTTATTTTGACCACTTCTCAAAATCTCCTACAGGAACCGAAATGAATATTGTCAAAATCACGGTAATATCTCACTTTTTGATTATCTGCCTGTTAGTTTGTCTGATTGTCTGTCCAGATGTTCAGGTACCAGAAATTTCCCTCCTTCCTCATTATCTTCGAAAAATGACTCGACATTTGTCCAGTGACCATCTCCTGTTAGCCGTCAAGTCATAAGCCTTTCGTCAGTTGATTATTTTCCAGTACATTGGTTTGAAACGGAAACATCGGGTGGAATTTTCTTACACCATCTGACTCATGTTTTTTAATCAAAGAAACCTACTATCAATACGTTTTTCGGAATGTGTGGTTTTATGTCTGCATTATTTATTCCTTCAATAAAACTTGGGATTCCCATCTTTGTTATCATATTCATATTCCACTTTATAATCATACGAATCCGTTTAACATGAGACGCGCAATCCCGTGACAGTATTTCTTTCTCTGGTAAACCCTTCTTCCCCTTCCTCTAGGGTCCTCTCTTATGTCGCTAGCCTGTTAGCCATCTATTCGATTATGAATGTATCGGCCCCCACACACGTGTTGCCTCTTCGATCCGGCTGCACTCTCTTTCATTGTACAGACGATAACTTTGGCGGGCAATTAGATGTTCAAAAAACCTCTCTCTGTGTCTGTTTTGTGGGGAGACCTCTGGGTGGGTCGGGACACCTAAAAAACAGATGGCCAGTCAAGTCGGGACACCTAAACCGCAGTTTACTCCACCTCAAATTAACTCTATATTCTCTTTCCATTCTCTTCATGAAACTATTTTTCAGATGGGAAGTGTTCAAGATGAGGCCGCAAGTTCCGTTTTCGACCCGGAAAGTCCTCAACCGATGAAGTATTTTTTGGATCAGCTTACAGAGCTGTTCAAAAAATGCGGTAAGTATAGTGCTGGCCGGAAATATATGAGCGAATATTTTGTTGAGCTGAACTTTTAAAAATTTCATCCGAGAATGGGAAAATGTTCAACGTTTATCTCAAACACGTTTATATAAACAACAATTGAGTCGCATCATTTTCGATATGTTTTGAAATTTTGAAAATTGCCAATTTTTCTCAAAAACCGAATTTTCGGGTAACTTTGGATTTTGGTTGTGACTTTTTTCAACTGGTGTTTTCGCTAGCTATCTGACGCTTAGTCAGTTAGTTTGATTTTGCCAACTCCACAAATTTTCTGGAAATTCGAACTGTCAGCACTGTTATCTGAAATTAGCCAGCTCTCTGCATAGAATAGAAAAAAATATACCCAAAAAACTACTCGCTCATAAACTTCTAGTCAGCCCTAAAGATCCAAGCGCTGGAATCCGTAACCAAACTCATTCCAGCAACCGTCGACACAGCCGAGTTAGACGATAAATTGTCTTCTTCATTTGCTGAAATCTCTAAATCCGTTATAAGTAAGAAAACAGTATGAAGCTTCAAATGCAGATAATTGTCAATTTTCAGAAGACCATCGTAACGTGATGAACAAGATCGAAGAGCATGAGAAGAAGAAGATAGGCGAATTCCAAGAGATGATGGATGCCACGAAGAAGATCATCTCGGATGTGAAGTTGGAGCAGCGTCGGCAGGTCTGCTGGAAAAGACTTGAGACAGAGGAAGTGCGCGTAAGAATGGGGATATTAAAAGGGGGAAGACGTCACCTGGAGGACGAATTGCGCATAGCCCATTTGAACAACAAACTTCAATTGGAAGTGTGCCGGTCGGAGCAGCACCCAGATGTCAAGGATTTGAGTCAGAAACTGGAGTTGTGGAAGACAGCAATTAAGTTTTCCGATCATCTTCTCTAGATATCCGAGAAGAAACATTTTGAATTTGGAGGTTTTTGGAGCACAATGATCAACTCTTCTTGAAGTTGATCATTTTGCGCTAAATACTCTTCAACGAAATATACTTTTTAGCCGTACCGTAGAAACCTCAAGTTTAATTTTTATGATTATTCTCGATTCTCCTATTTTTTTTCGAACGCCTTATTTATCATTTTCTTTCTTCTCTCTTGAATAAAATCTTCAGTTTGATTTATGATTTGTTTTTCAAATGTTTATTCTAGTTGCGAAAGCTCTATGACATATTTATTGGCTCTTCAACACTCGTTTCATATTTAGGTAAACCTCATTTAATTTTCATTCGATTTTCAGCAAAACGATGTCCCAACAACAATCGCAAGAGGCCACCAATATCGATTGTACCTACTATCCCAACGACCCAAAGCCACCTGCCTTTTTTCTGCAGCAATTGAAGCAATATTTCAACCACGTTGGTGAGTTGGTGCATATAATCTGACTACTACTCCCACCTTTTTTCCAGCTCCTAACGCCACCCAAGAAGAGAAGGATAAAGTGGGAACCTTGTGCAAAAGCGTGGTGGCTGCCAATCTTTGTGAGTGACTTGTTTATCTTTTTGTAAGATTTTTCTAGTTCACATTACAGTTTGTGCAAAAGCCTTCCAAGAAAGAGCAGACAAGAAGATTGCGGAAAGTGCTGCTGTCACTGAAAAGTTGAGGGAGGAACTGGAGAGAATCAAGATCTACGCGTTGAACGGAGATGAAAGTTGTACTGATGGCGAAGCAATGAAGGCCGCTCAAGAGAAGTACGATCAGACTGTGAAGGAATTAAATGGACTTGAAATGGAACTCGGAGTTCTTCCGAAGAAGTTGAAGGAGGCAAAGGAGAAACATGCGGAGGATCTTGCCAAAATGCAGAAAGAACACGAGAGAGCCGAGAATAAGATGCGCGAGGAGTACCTGGAGCTTCAGATGCAGTATGCGCGTCTGGATATCAAGGAGGCAACGGATTAGGCAAGGGTCTCTATTTATTGTCAATCTGTACCATGTTGTTACACATCCTGTCCTTTTCTATTATTCAAATGTTAAGCTGTTCTAGCCCCACCCCCACTTGTTTTATAACGTCAAAGTTATCTTATTATTGAAACCAAATTTAATGTCTGAATATCAATAACTATGATTTTGTGAACTGCTTTATCGAGTTTTCTTGCCGGTTACCACAGCCAACATTTTACCTGTTCTTTTCTTGTTCGTCAGTCATATTCGTTTCAAAAAGTTTTCAGCACTGGAAATTCTACAATCTTTTGGATTTATCAAGAATGGATTCATCTTCAAACCAGGACTACTCTTTTGATCCAAAGAATCCCAAGTCAGCCGGTCACTTCATCAAACACTTGAGGAATCTTTTCGAGAAAGGAGGTGAGACATTTCAGCACGAAAATTCAGAAACATGTTTATTTTTAGCTCCAAATCTGAGTGGAGACCCGAAGACAATACTGCAACATTTATTGGCGAGTGTGCTTGCTTCCTCTATGCGTAAGTTTATTCCCAAAATTAAACAAACTATTTTCAATTTTTCAGACTATAATGATAAAAGCTTCATTCTAGCCAAGAACAAAGCAGATGAAGCATTGAAGGAGCATCAATTGGAACTGAAAAAGGCATCAAATAAGTGTGCATCAGTTATAGCCGATCTGCAAAACAAGACATCCACCGACAAGTCGCTCAAAAAGAGACTCGATATTGTTACAACGAGATATCTTACTTTCCAATACGAAAAACGGTTGAGCTATAAGAACGAAGTTCAACATGAAAATGAGATGGCTTACGAAGAGCGAACAGCTCTTCTTGCTTTAGAAAACCTGGAGATGAAGGAAAAGTACACCCGGAAAGAGTTGAATTTTCAATCATCCCTTAATGACCTCTATGTTCGTTCTGAGTAATGTACCTCTCTGTTCTCAATGTGCACCCTCTGCTGCAATATTTGATATTCGAGTATTTCTTGTGTTTCTGTATTCCCTTTTCTTTATGACTCTTGAATGATTTTTCAGACCAGTAAATATGATTTTCAAACGAGTCTGAGTCTGAACCCTGATTCATTCTAAAGATTACTTGCAAAGGAGTCCTGACTCCAGGTGACAGTGTGAGGGTCAGTGTGAGAATTTCGTAGTGTGCTAAATCATAATTGAATGTGTGAGAATACTCCACCGCCACCATGCAAACAATGTTGAGGAAGAGCACCTCTTTCAGAAATATCGGGGGAACGGGATGAGTGCGATATTCAAGTTTTTGAACTGATTGAAACAAGATACTGTTCTTCAGAATATATTTATTTTGTAGTTGAATATCTTCTGATAAAGTGAGTAGGTCGGTGCTAAAGCAATGGGATGAAAAAGTTTGAAGCACGAAAGGAAAATCGAATAGAGGGCTCATGATTTTTAATGCAGACGAGGAGAGTATGTTATTACAGAGTCTGAGGTCTTATTTGAGAATTGTACGAGCAGGGGTATGAGGTTCTGAAACAATTCTTGTTTTTTTTTGTTTCTGACGGTTTCACTCACATACTGATGTACTGTTCGCATCATTTCCTTAGTTAGAAACAGTTTGAAAGGGAGTTTGAGAAGATAATAGAGGGGAAGTTATGGGAACAAAGATGTTGCATGATTTAGTAGAAGTGGGTGACCATTGGGGTGTACTTTGGAGTAGTTGGTTCCGGGGTTGATTCATTGTACTGGTGAACGATTTGACTTCCAAGAACCAAGGTGACGATGGTCATTGCGAATGTGAGGAATGCGGAAAAGGCGAGAAAAACGAAAGCGAGAATGATGAAGAATGGTTGTTGATCGGTGCACTGTCCGTATCCGCAGTGACCCAGCATGGTGTTGAAGACCGTGTTGTAGTAGAAAACTAAAAAGATAGGAGATACATTTCTGATCAAGTCGTGTCTGAAGTTACCATTGTTGCTCACGATGAGAAGGAGTGCGATGTTGATGAGAATTGTCTTTCCGATTCCGATGAGGAGGAAGGCAACGAGGATTTTGCAGTTGAACACTTTGAAGACACTGGAAATGGGTATGTGAAGAGTGGACAGTTATTAGAAACTCACATCAGAGCTGCTGCGGTGACGAATATGACGATGGAGACAAGAAGATCGATTCGGATGCAAATCTTGACGATGACACGAAATACTTCGGACTGAAACAATATTTCACATCGGATTGCTATAAATCATCTCAACTTACTGTGTATTCAGGCTCGCATTGGAGGTCAGTGAGCAAACACAATGATGGGTCGTTTTTGGTTCCCGAGATAGCTTGTTCTGAAATGCTCCCATTGAATAAATTTCATGGATAGGCCACTCACTGTCAAGAATAATGGATGCGGTGGTGCACACAACAGTGAACAGAGCTAATGCGCAGAGAATCTGTAGGAATCGCTTCTCCTCTCCGATGAGATGCCTTCCGTAGACTTGGTAGTGAACCGGATCATAACTTGCTTTCTCGGTGAACTTGGGTGGATCCACAGGGAGCATTCTGTCCTCCATAGATGCTCTGTAAATGTACGAGGTTAGGTGAAGAAGCACGATCCAAGATTCGGGGAAGTCTGAATTTCTGTCTCAATGAAGGCACATTCAATCTTCGAAGACGCCAAAAGAAATGAATATTGCGTGAAAGGAGGAGCGTCGAAAATGGAAAAGACGCACTAGTCCATCCCGGAAATTGGGAGAAAAAGGAAATACAAAGAATGGCTCGGAGCCAACCTCCATCGGGCACGAATGCGGATGCTCGCTGCGCGCGTATCCTTGGTGTCTAGGCGCCATTTGTCTTCGAAACGACGCATCCTTTTTGTCTCCGTATAATGGAGGGTTCCTTACGATTTTGGACGCAGGAAGAAACGGATGGAGAAAATGAATGGTGCTCGTTTCGTTTTTGGGAGATGGGCTGCTCTCAATTACAATTTCGGACAGCTGAGTAGGATGATTAATGATCTTGAACGAGTGTTGAAAAACGTATTTCCTTTTTCGTCGATGCCCATTCTACAGATTCGACGAATAGTGAAGGGTGGGCAGGTGGAAATGTTTTGAGCAGTTCTCAATCTTCATTTTTGTAGTTTACAACTTTTTTCAAGACAATTTCTGCACTACAAAAATGCTGTTCAAAAATTGCTCAATGCACTCATTTTTGTAGAAAAAATTGGTTGTTGAGAACCAGTTCACTGTATTTGGACTAGAAGAAAGATTAAACTGTCGTTTTCAATATCGTCAAAAAGCTCAAACATAGGTTGAATGACCACTTTCAGATTGTCTCGAGATGCCTAAAAACTTGTTCCCCAAAATTGAAGACACTGAAGTATAATAGTGAATTTCAAATGACCTAGCAAACAACATTGATGATAATCTGATGGGTGAAGTGCTTTGTTGCCCCGGTCAGTAGTATTCATGAGAACAGTCTTTCGAAAGTTTGAAAAGATTAGGGCTGTCTCTCGTTTCCAGATTTTGAAGTGTGTGTCAAAGTCAAAGTCGAAAGTTTGTATTTGTAAAATTGGTTGTGAAACTAAACTTTGTGCGAAGCAACGTATTCTCAATTTCTCAATGCAGTACATTAAAAAAACATGGTGTTTCGTCTTTCGATCATCGACCATCTTTGTACATAGAAAACACTTTCTTCTTTGACATCTCATGTCCTTCAATCAGTGTTCGTTGATCCTGATCCAACGTTCTACTGTTCTCAGCATCCCTTCCTGTATGCTGACCACTATTCCCACCATCCTATCGAGTCCTACATCCCCAACAGAGCAGATGGCTACGGACCACCGACATCCAGAAACGAATCATATAATTGGAGACACCTTAGAACCGTTTTTCACCGATTATAATCTGTCGGAAAAAGAATGCCGCATGAAGAGATTGCGTTCCGGATTAGGTCTCACATGCGTCTGAGAGACCCCTTCTAATTCCCACCTGCAATTAGATTCTATCTCCACCGTTCGACGGAGGTCGCTTTTCACAAGCAGGTGCTACACCAGGACTAATAAGCGTCACCACCAGGGATTGTGTACTCCAGCCGCCTCGTTTAGCATTTTCTGGATTTTTCATGAATCATCCAGGCACTATTGAAAAATCTCATGTTTTCAGAATTCATGCCGAGTTTCCAGCAGATGTTTTATGTCGACGATGTGCCAGATGATCCTATTTTCGATCCGAAAAATCCGAAAACTATCCAATACTTCCTCAATCAAATATATGATAGGTTCAGAGATGCTGGTTAGTTTCCCTGTCATGTTCACAATAAATTCTTGTCAGTTTTCAGTTCCGGATATGACCGCGGAGGAAGAAGATGAACTCGGCCAGTGTCTTTTGAGTGCCATGGAGTCATCCAATCGTAAGTTGTAAATCATCATTATCATTGAAAAGCGATATCTGTTTTTTTTTTCAGAAGGGATCATTACTCATCTCAAAAAGTTGACAGCCAAGAAAAAGGAAGTTATTGAGAAGAACAGGGAAGACGTCGAAAAGCTGAGGCAACAAACCGAGGAAGTCGTGAATAAACTGAAGCCATCGAAGCATCGCGAGGACTGTGAAGAACAACTGAAGAAGTGTGAAATGAAGTACCAGGTGAAGGATCTTCAAGAAGAGTGCGCCTGCGAAGTCCAGGCAATGAAGAAAATGGAGCAAGGGCATCGTTTCTCAAACACAATCGAAAGAAATGCCAGAGAATTCTTAATGGAGATTTACGAATCGGAGAAAACCAAAATGCAAGCCAAAGTCACTCGGAACGATTTTTGACAAGCTGCTGTTATCGAGAAATCGCATGAAACTGTTTAACCATTCTCATCTCGTTCTTATTAACTGATGTCTTGTTGTACCTTGGTATACCGTATTCTCCTAAATAAAATGGCAACTACTTCTCATTACTTCAATCAAGTTGTTATCAAAGCTCCCCCATTGCCGTTATTTTGATTGATGTGATCTCGGTTTCTGTAACAGATATCGAATAGTGGTCAACTAACAAAATTGTCCTCACACTGTGTTCAACGTAAGTTGACAATAGTCGGATATCTATAACAGAAACCAGGATAAACTTGATTCAAGTGAAGGGAAAGAGGTGTCGGCCCACATGAGAATGTTTTTACTACTGACGTGAGTTATCTTCATTCACTTGTATATACTGCTCATATTTCTCACATCGAATAAAATTCTCAAGCCTATCCTTCTTGCTCGAACCGAATCGTCCCCGCTGTCCCTGTCCACCTCAATTAGACATCCGAATCGAATCCACCGCGTGAATTTTCTCATTCTCACGAGAGACAGCAAACACTAATTATGCTCCACCTTCCCGGTGTATCTCTCCGATTCTAATCGAATCGCTCCTGCACCACCGGGACAGACGGGCATTTCATTAGCACCCAATGCCTCGGGTTGTTTCCCCCGCATTCGTTTGTCTCTTCCCGACTTTCTATAATTTTCAGTTTTTAGATTCGCAATGTGTGAAAACCCTCGCAAAACACCAGACGTTTCCATCCAGTTCGATCGTAATGAGCCACGCTCAGCAGGTTACTACTTGAAATCATTGAGACATATGTTCTCCGAAATTGGTAAGTTTTTGTTTTGGCATTCAACATATTACTATTTCACTAAAATTTAAGCAAGGAACGCTACCCCAGAACAACATGAGCGAGTGAAGAATTTGTGCGTCAGTATCATTGAAGCAAATCATCGTGTGTTTAATTCCAAATTTTCTTCTCGTAACCCTATTTGTAATTCCAGATGGCCTGACGCAATACGACAATAGAGCACAGAAAAGAATGCAGGAACATACCGAAAACGCTGAAAAGTTCAAAAAGGAGTACGAAAGAATTATAGCTTACGCTCAGAAAGCACCGGGAACTCACACTGAAAAAGAGCTCCGGGCAAAGAAGTCCTTGTGCACTGAGACTAGATGGAGGCTCAAGAAAACTGTCGCGAAGCTGAAGAAACAGAAGGTACAAATAGAAGAAGCAACGATTCAACGCCTCGAGGATCATAAGAAGGATGTTGCAAAGATTGAGGAAGAGCACAATGATCAGATGAAGAAGTTAATCATGGAGATAGCAGATCTTAAATTCGAATTCGTTGCCAAATGAGTGGGTAAATCTTTGATAAGTTGTTTTATTCATGTCATTGTCCAAATGATATCCATTGTAAAACCTGCCATGATTTATAATTTTCATGTACCATTCTCTATATGTCTCACCAAATTCTGATGGCATTTTAGGTCTCGTTGAAACTTTTGTCGAAAGTGGTCTAACTCATTAGGTTATAAACTGCGATCAAACTCGCCTTTTGTAGAGCTTTCCGTTATAGTCAGTTGTTAGACGTCTTTAGAAATAGTTCAGTTCAAATCCTGACCGACTCCCTCTGAAAAGTTCCAGTCGAAACCTGAGACCTTATTGTCTCCAGTTCTTACTCCAATTTATTCGTATTCTCCCATCAAATCACATTATCCTCACCATTACGCTATGTCATTTTTCTGTTTTTTTTTTTCGTCCCCAACTATGTTACCGCTTTCTGATTGTGAGCCTCCTAGTTTTTCATGTCAGATCACTTATACTTTCACAATTGATATTTTCACATTTCGCTCAATACACTATGTCTTTTCATCTTAACTTTTATCAATAACTTCATATTTTCTGTCATTGAAAGATCAACGCCAAATAATAATTAACAGCCAAGTTCAACTTTTTCATGGGTTCAATGTCCCAGTTCATTCTTTCTTCCATTTTACTCGCACACTTTTTTCAATTGATCGATATTACAGCTTTGTTACCAGAGATCCACCAGTACCCGCTGACCATGCCACCAGATCCAGAGCCAGATACAGACAAAAACCCAATTTTCGATCCCAACAACCCTAAACCCATGAGGTATTTTGTTGATCAATTGGAAGAAATGTTTCAAACAGCTGGTGAGTCGAATGTGACCATCCAAATGAGAACCACAAGAAATCTCCAAATTTTCAGCACCTGATATGTCAACAGAACAACGACAGACTATGAAAAGGATGTTACTAGGCGCTCTTGAAGCTGTTCATAGTAAGTTCTTCGAAACGTCATAACTAGATAGCGAAACTTGTAGCTTTCAGGACAAAGTAACCCGGACATTGAGAAAGCGGACAAAAAAGTGGAACTGGCCAAATTGAAGAAAGAGCACAGCTTTCGAGAGGTAATGAAAGATGCGGAACAAGCCATACTCGATCAGCGGGCTGGGAGCAAGAAGGACAAATCACTCAAACTTCACTGTGAAACTGTATGCGCAGAGCTCAACGAACTCCATGCAAAAATCGAAACGGACCTGCTTCAATCCGAAATCCTCACCGTCCGTATCAAAAAGTTCAACACGTTGGTAGCTCTGCGACAGAAAAGGACCGAGATCAAAACGATGACTATGAACTTCAAGCTACATCTCCTCCAACAGTTTCAAGAGTATAGCACAGAACCTCTTCCGGATGAGCTTCAAGATGAACTTCTGGATTGATACTATACTTGATGAAAAATAAGGTTTCTTCTGATTGAAATTTCTTTTTCTTGGCCTATTATCATTCGAAAACAATCTCTCCTACTTGAATGTCTCCAATTAATCTTTATAATCTAAGGTTGCCGCAATCCATTGAAATAAACCATTTGTCTAAAACCAGTTAACGATGATCTTGAAAATGGAGAACTACATACAACCCAAGTTGAGACAAGAGAAACAACCATATATATATATTATTGTTTTTATTGTTCTCCTGGAGTTGGGCGACATTCATTTTTATCAGGGGTTATGTGAGATACAGGTACGTGGATAACTGTGTATGCAAACACATAATTAGACAAACGATCCGTGTCCTGAGAAGCTAGAAGAAGAAGAATGTACCGCTGAGGTGATATCATTATTTGTATAACTTCCGTGGCATGCTTGCAAATTTGAAACCTTTGTAAAATCAGAGAAAACCATCATTCATTCAAAAGCTATTTGACAAATGAAAACCCTCAGAAGGGGGACGCAGCTACAACCCAAATCAAAAAATGCAGAGAGGAACAAGTAAACATATTGCAAGTATTGAACAATTGTTTGACGAATTTAGATTTTACATTAAAGCCATGAGTAAAAAGTATAAGCGTATGAAAGCGACATATAAGTTTGATAAGCCTAGTCCCCTGATGGAAAGGGACTCTTATCATCCACTTGCTTGGATCCCAACACTCATAACACGGTTGTACTTATCTTATAAGGATTTATTAGCCAAACTCTTAGAGTAAAAGAAAGGTGATTAAATGATGGTTCCATAATGGCTAAATCTAAAGGGGATAGAAAGTCAGGTTAACTAGAGATAAGGCTAAACAGTATAAAAGGTTAAATGAAAATAAGATACATAAAAGAAAGACTAAAGAGAGAGAAACCGCGGACAGCTATCCGTCCGGGTCCTTGCACCTACTCTAACCCGGGTGGCAGGAACACACCCAGCGGGGAGAGAGAGGAGGACACAGACATGCGGGAACGCCCCCTTGCGGGAAGTGTTCCCCCTAATCCATGACATCCCCCCTTCCTTACAGAAAGCTGGAGCGTCCTCGTGACTATTTCTATACTATATGAGGGAACACTTACACAATAGAATTACATATACAATAATAATAAACTACAAATAATACAACAAAATCCAATCGATATCCATATCTCTGCATACTGTGAAGTTTGTGGCTGGAGCTGTAGAGTGTGGACTGGAACTGTAGAGTGTGGACTGGAACTAACAGCTTGACGCTGAAAGTTAAANGGGGAGAGAGAGGAGGACACAGACATGCGGGAACGCCCCCCTTGCGGGAAGTGTTCCCCCTAATCCATGACATCCCCCCTTCCTTACAGAAAGCTGGAGCGTCCTCGTGACTATTTCTATACTATATGAGGGAACACTTACACAATAGAATTACATATACAATAATAATAAACTACAAATAATACAACAAAATCCAATCGATATCCATATCTCTGCATACTGTGAAGTTTGTGTGGCTGGAACTGTAGAGTGTGGAGCTGGAACTAACAGCTTGACGCTGAAAGTTAAAACATTAGAGAAAGTTTGGAAAGATTCCCACGACGGCAACATCTTCTGCATCTTGTAATCTGCGACTCCATCCAATCCCGATTCAGCACGTGAAGAGAACTCCTTCGACCATCAGCACACGTGGCGAATTCCTCGAATCCATGACCACATTGGCAGCAACTCTCTCGAATCCATGACGAAATCGGCGAAATCCTCGAATTTTCTGAATTTGTGGCTCAAAAATCCATCCAATTCTCGAATTCCTGACGAAAAATCCATCGCAGTTGCTTTAGACATCTTTCCTACGTGCCAGCGCGCTGCCTCCTTTAATACCGTAGGCGGCCTGGGAAAGTCGTCGCGTCTTGCTCACTCTTAATTTTCCGCCGCATTTTCCTCATTTCTCCTCATTCCTTTTCCATTTTCCGTCGTTTTCNGCGGCCTGGGAAAGTCGTCGCGTCTTGCTCACTCTTAATTTTCCGCCGCATTTTCTTCATTTCTCCTCATTCCTTTTCCATTTTCCGTCGTTTTTCTTCTTTCTTGTACTTCTTTCCGTGTTCCATTAAGATTTCCTCCATTTCCAGAAAATGTCCGCTCGCGTCGCCGATTATTTGTGCACCAATGCTTGCAGTTTGCGCGGATTCTGCGCTCGTGTCGGATCCTTCTTCCGATGCGTGTGCCAGAACGGTTTCACCGGCCCTGACTGCTCCGTGTCTCCATCTTCATCCGCTTCGCCAGCTCTTCCAGTCGATTCGGCTGTCGGAACTGCTCCAGTCGACTGTAGTGAAGGTGAGTATTTCTGATTTTGTCTCCTTTAATTCAGCTCTTCTTTTCAGGATTCTGGTTCTGGAGCACAATGTTTTTCGTCTTATTGGCCTTCTTTTTCTTCTGCATCTCGATGGCTCAATATGTCGCTCAGAAGTCGAAGACGTCGTCCATCCATCCATCGGCTGCTTCGTCTTCCGATCCGACGGCTCCTCCGACTTCTCCGGCGTCCACTCTTCCCCAATAATTCGATTTTCTTGTTGTTGTTGTTGTTGTTGTTCCAATAAATGATCTCCCTTTGACTCGCGTTGCTCCTAGTTAGATACATGATGATGATGAAGAGAAGATAAGATCGATCGTAAATCGATCATAAAAGATTGGTTGACCCGATAATGTAGACGATTGACCCGGTGACTGTGTGTATCCTTTGTTGAGGAGTTTTATTGACTTTGCTGATCCATCTGTCCGCTATTGTCATCATCTCCATCTTCTTTGAAAAGTTTACACCTGTTCTTGTGTAGTGTCCGAGTCGTCTCCTTCTTGGATCTTGTCGTTGGTCCCTTCAGAAGAAACGTGATGTTTGGATCTTGTACATCAACAACACGATAGGGTCCTTGAAATTGTTCCCCGATTTTGCTCTTCTTTGGGTCCATCACCAATATCTTATCTCCTTTTCCAATCTTGACGTCGTTGATGTTATTGTTCTCGTCGTATCTCTCCTTCTGCTTCGTAGTCTTCTCCTCGATCTGTTGCGCACACTTCTCCTTTGTCTTCTCGTGGGCAGCTGTTTTCTTTTCGGCAAACTCCTTCGGTTTCCTCGGATTCGTTTCCTTTGGAATGTCGTTCGTCATCGGTGATCTGGCCGTTTGTCCGTGCATTACAACGTATGGTGAAACGCCTGTTGTCGCATTCGTAGATGTATTATACGCGTGTACAAGTGACTGGAGTTCTCTGTCCCAGTTCAGTCTGTCTTTGCATTGGCGTAACATCACCTCAATTGTTTGATTCGCTCGTTCGACTTGGCCATTGGCTTCGTGATGATAAGCCGTACTTGTCCGATGTTCGATTTTGAGTTGTTTCAGCAAATCCCCGAAAACATTCGACATGAAGTTGGTTCCTCGGTCCGTGACCAAAACTTTGGGCGTTCCGAATCTTGCAACGACTCGATCTTGGAAAATTGAACATAACTTCTCCGCAGTTTGATCCCGCATTGGTTCAGCAATGATGAATTTACTGAAGGCGTCGACGAATACCACAATGTAGCAGTTTTCTTGATCAGTTTGCGGCAATGGTCCAATGTAGTCCGAATGAAGACGTTCGAATGGTGAAGTTGGAGTCTCGAATCTTCCGAGTGGTGCACGAATTCTTGATGTAGCTGGATTCTTGTTTTTCTGGCAGACGGGGCATTTTTCTATAACCTTCCTGACTGCCTGAGTCATCCCTCTCCATATTGCAATCGAGGCAACTCTGTCGTAGGTTTTATCGACTCCTAGATGAGCAGCTTCGAAGAGTGATTCGTGGATTATCTTGGCTAATTTTTTCCCATATTCCGAATAGGGTGGTAGTAGAATCGACCATTCAAATCCTTTCTTGTAGAACACAATACTGTCCTTGAGTGTGAACTCTTTCAGCGTCTTTGCTTTCTCAGCTATGGTTTCATCCGTTTTCTGCTCTTCTCGAATCCTCTCAAAATCGATCTTCAGGTTGTATTCCAGTGCATTAATTCGAATGAGTGCCTTGGCTTTTTCTGTGGAGAAACTCTTCATTCTCCTCGCGGCCTGTTTCTTCCATCCATTCTCGCTGCGTTTCCGACTGTTGGTCACGGCATCATCTTCTGTCTTCGTATCGCTCTCGGCCATCTTATCTTCTTTATGGTCCGTCTCGGGGTCATTCGTCTTGACCTTCTTGTCTGGTGTCTCTTCTTGGTCCTTACTGTCTTCTTCGATCTTCGGCGGGGGGTGATATCTTGACAGAGTGTCGCATACCACATTCTGTTTGCCTGGCCTATACTCGATGACAATGTCGAACTCTTGCAGTACGATTTGGTATTTGCTGAGACGTCCAACCAATTCCTTGCGATACATCAGTGACTTCAGAGGTGAGTGATCCGTGATGACAGTAGTTTTAGCTCCATCAATGTACGGTCGGAAGGTCTTGACAGCGAAAACTAGACCACACGCTTCCAATTCGATAGCTGGATAGTTCTTCTCGTACTTGTTGTACACTCGACTTGCATATGCGACAACTCTCATATCCTTGCCTTCCTCATCTTGTTGTTGGTACAGCACTGCTCCGACGCCTTTTCCTGATGCGTCGACTTCAATCACAAACGGCTTTCCCAATTTCGGCGCTACCAACACTGGTTCAGATGTAAGTGCCTTCTTCAGCGACTTGAATGCCTCCTCTTGTTGTGGAGTCCATTTGAATTCTGTATCCTTGTGTAGTAGTTCGATGAGTGGGGCAGCAATCTTTGAGAAATTCTTGACAAATCTTCGATAGAACGAGCACATTCCCAAAAAGGACTTGACATCTTTGGGAGTCTTTGGCACTGGAAACTCATCCATTGCTCTCGTCTTGTTCGGATCTGGGCGAATTCCTCTCTTCGAGATTTTGAATCCAAGAAAGATAAGTTCGTCTACGGCAAATTTGCATTTGTCGGCTCTCAACTTCATGCCAGTTTCTTCGATTTTTCCCAAAACTTCATCGATATCTTTCAGGTGTTGTTCTGCGTCTCGTGATGTGATGATGGCGTCGTCGATGTAGATGAAAATCCGTGCTTGGACTTCCTTGATGAGATCGTTCATGCAGCGTTGGAATGTGCCAGGAGATCCTTTGAGTCCCATCGGCATTCTCAAGTACTCGAAAGCACCCAAAAAGCATGCGAAAGCCGTTCTTGCACAGTGTTCCGGCTCCATGGGTATCTGATGAAATCCGGCTTGAAAGTCCAGAGTTGTATACAATTCTTGTCCTCCGGTCAGATCCAAAATGTCCTGGATGCTCGGTATCACACTTTGTACGGGCTTCGTGATGGCGTTCAGTGCTCGAAAGTCGACTGTGAATCTCCAGGCGTTGGAATTCGGTTTCCTCACCAGGACTATTGGGGCGGAGAACGGCGATTCTGATGGTTGTATAATCCTCTGCTCTAACATCATGATTATCTGCCTCTCGATCTCTTCTCTCTTCTCCAGTGGTATGCGGTACAGCTTTGCTTGTGGGATGTCGCTTCCTTCTTCTAACTCGATCTGATGTTTTATCAGTCCGTTGTAGAGTCCAATCTTCCCATCTGGTCCAACGAAAGCCATTGTATGACGATCCAGGATTATCCGAAGTAATTGTTTCATTTCTTCGGTTAGTTTCGCTTTCGACAAATCCACTTTATCCGAAATCTTGAAGTTTTCAGGTACTTCTTCTGGTAATCTCGGTAGTGCTTCTTCCCAATCTGCTTCTGGACTCATCATCTTATCCATTGTTTGGATCTCTTCGATTCTTGATGCCATGGCAATTGGTTGATCTCTGCGTAGATACAGAGCGGCGGCAGTTGGATTGTAGACTTGCACCATTGTTTTCCCAGATTCTGACACGTGTACGACTGCTCTTCCTACCACGTAGATTTCGCTGTCGTTTTCGCTGTCTATTTGGGTATCTTCCAGTAGAATTTCGGTTCCCATTTCTTCATCATATTCCGGAATGTGTGCTGGGATGATAGCTTCCGATGATGGGGCCACGATGACTTCGGTTTCCGGGTAGACTTTCATCGGTTCTTCGGATCCAACGAAATTGATGGGGATTCCGCAGTCTCCTATCCTCATCTCTTTCGAATGTAAGTTGAAACTGATGTCGTATCCATCTTTATTGATTTTCTTCAGCAAATCGGATCCGATTAGGAGTGGTGCTGGGCATTCTCCATCCATGGAGACCAGGAATGTGTGTGGGATTGCGAGATTTCCAATCTCGATGCATCCTTTCGTCGTTCCCAAGAAAGCAATCGATGATCCATTCGCGGCAGTAGCTTTTGGCTGATACTTCGTTTCGACCTCCATCGATGCCGACGAAACTGGGATGTAACTCACGGCGGCTCCTGTGTCGATCAATGCTTCCAGGCAAATCCCGTTCAACTTGACGTTGATATGTGGTAGCTTGGCGGCTCTCACGGAATTGATGTTCACGCAGTTGACTCCGATCAATGGATATTCCTGCTCTTGGCTCATCATTGGTCTTCTGGTTCTCGGCTTTCTCTGTTCCTCCAGTTGTACCTGGTTGATTCTCAGATGTTCCGTTGCTAATGATAGCAGCGCATCTGTGGTTCGTTGGGCGGCTCTCTTCGTTTTCCTGGTTGTTGATCGGAAGACTCGGTACTTGATGTAGATGTAGATTCCAAGGATGATCAAGATAATGACTCCAATCGGTACCAGGATCCAAAGTAGGAGTTGGATGATAGAGAACATGACCGTCTTGAGTCCACCTTTGACTGAGTCTATCGCGTTGGAATACATTTCTTTTACAGATCTCTTCGCTTTGTCCGTGGCTTTCTTCATCATATTCGCTCCATCGTTGAGTAGACCTCCTTCAATGAGGTCTTGAATTTCCCTTTGATGTCTGGCGACTCGACGATCTTTCTCTTTGTCTGCTCCTGTAGATACACCGGTCTCTTCGTCCATCGTTGTGAAAAAGGTCTGTGGAGCGTTCATGATAAACTGCTCCTGTAGAAACTTGCTCGGTCTGACCAATTGTTGCGGTCTCACTTCGCGATTTCCTACTCCAACCCATTTCTGGTGTTCCCATCGAATGTTTGGTGGTCTCTCGTTGCATGGTATTTGTATGGCTTCTCCAACAAGATCCTCTGATCCGGCTAGTTGGAACCATAACACTCCCTCGACAATGACTGGAACCAAATCGTAACAACTCCCATTGAACTTCCTATCGTAGTGGATGACAGGTGAAGTTACTGCTTTGCATTTAGAAATCAGCAAACTATCTCCAACTTGTTTCGCAGTAATATCCTTTCTTTTCAGCAATTGTCTTACGGCTGCAGTGGGATCGATGGATAAAAGTGTCTCGAACAACGACGTTTTCGCAAACTGCTCCTTGCATGTGTTGTCAAACTCATCTTGAATGGACGGCAATTGAGTTTCCTTGACAGCTGTGTATGTAGGTGTCTCGATGGCTGGAGCGTCTTTTGGTGCATTTGTCGCTGTAGTCGTGACCTTGGCAGTTGGTCGTACAGTAGTGGCAGCTGGTGGCGGTGGCGGTTGATGATGTGGAGCGGCTGGTCGAACAGTTGTGGTGGGCGGACTTGCTGGTGGATTGGCTGATCTTGGTGGTATCCAAGATGCTTCGTCGATAGGTCGAACTTTCTGGAGATTTCTCATCAAGGTCTCATTGAATTGGGGTGCGATGAAACTTGGATCAAAATTGAAGTGGTCCAGTTCGCTTTTCCCGAATTCCTTCTCCAGGAGGGGATCGAATAATCCCGTGTCCTTGTTGTCGATGAGTGCCAGCATTTGTAGCTCGTCCTTCGTCAGAGCTCTGTTGAGGTCGGTGAGTCTTCTTTTCTCTCTCCATCCATATTGACATTGTCTAATCGATTTCAGGGTGATCAGCAATTGTGCCTGCGGATGTCTTCTGTCTTGTGGATAGAATTTGGATCTCGTTTGTAGAAGGCTGTTTGGCACTTCGTAGGCCTTCAACTCGCGGAGTATCATGATGTCTTCAATCGGCATCTTGATCTTCGGAATCTCCTTGATGTCCTTCTTGCCGAACAATTTCCAGATTATTGGAGTTGAGAAGTTTTGGCCGATATCGAATTCCATAAATTCTCCGTTGGCTCCTTCCATTCTCGTGACCTCCCTTCGCTTTCTGATCCAGAACGGTTCTTCTCTCTTGATGAGATTGAGGCGGGGTTGTCGATGGAATAGGTCCGGGAAGACGATCAGAAGTCCATCATCGGTAAGTAGTCCTTCATTGATGAAGCATTCATCTTTGATGGTGTTCAATTTCCTCAGGTCTCGATCAATCTTGGCGAAGATTCCCATTTCCTCGATGGCGATGTGTTCCATACTGGTGATGGCTGTCGTGGCGTATGCGTGGACAAAGGCACACTGTGATTTGTGTTCCTCTGGTTGCCATACGACGGTGGACTCTCCGTCCGTGCATCCTCCTTCGTGGAATTTGCATTGGTCCATCTGGCCGAGATCCGATATGACATTCGATCCATCAGTGGTGGCGACAGTTCCGACTTGGAGTGTGAGTTCGTAGACCTCCTTTTCGCTTCTTCCAAACCAACTCACTTTGTCTTTCAGCATGGCCTCGGTGACTTGTGTCCGAAAGTAGCCTGGTGAGACTTCCTTCATTTCTTCGTCCAGATATTTCTTCTCGTTGGCGATCCTTCTGCACGCGTCGATGGACATTGCTTCCTGCTTTCCAACCACAACTTCTGTCCGGCTATAGACTGTCAGGATTCCAATCGATTTGGCTGTGATTTTGGTCTTCGAGCATTTGAAGGCTTCCTTCTCGAGTGCATGGGACTTGGGAACATAGACGTTGACTTGGTGTCTCTGGAGGCTCATCTGCGAATGGTAGTGACATGGAATCGGAGTTGGTGGAATGAACAGATTCCCGGTGAGTCCAAATCCACAAATCTGTAGAGCAGCAGATGACGGTAGTAGCATCGTCAGTATGAACATGATTCCCAGGAGGAACCTACTAATACTGTTGATGCCTCCTCGCTTTGGTCCAACTTGGCCATTGTTCTGCTGTTCTCCTTGTCCTTGTCCCTGTCCTTGAAGAGGTGGTGCGGGGCCAATCATCAATTGANCTGTTCTCCTTGTCCTTGTCCTTGTCCTTGAAGAGGTGGTGCGGGGCCAATCATCAATTGCCCTTGGTTTCCTTGAAGTCCTTGGTTTCCTTGAAATCCGTGATTTCCTTGGAAGGCATTGTTGTTGAATCCTTGATTTCCTTGGTATCCTTGGTTCCTTGGAGCGTATCCTTGATACCCTTGTCCATTGAATCTCGGTCCTTGAAATCCTTGGTTTCCTTGATATCCATTGTTGAATCCTTGGTTTCCTTGATATCCGTTGTTGAATCCTTGGTTGAAGTTGTTTCCGTATCCGCGGAAGTTTCCTCGTCCTCGGTATCCTCCTCGGAATGCACCTCCTCTTGGCTGGTACTGTGGAAAGGCGCAATGANATCCTTGGTTTCCTTGATATCCGTTGTTGAATCCTTGGTTGAAGTTGTTTCCGTATCCGCGGAAGTTTCCTCGTCCTCGGTATCCTCCTCGGAATGCACCTCCTCTTGGCTGGTATTGTGGAAAGGCGCAATGGAGAGCATTGATCATCGTTTCCTCTTCTTCTTCCTCTTGTTCGATTTCCAGGAGTCGGTGGATCCTTTCGGCTTGGAGTGCCATTTCTTGCAACGTCTTTGGTTGGATTGGGAGACGTCGAAGCTCCGTTCGGATTTCTTTTGACACTCCGCTTCTCAATTTTGCTGCCAGGATCCTCTCTCGTGGTGCCGGTTGGAGGTCGTCATAGGCGTAGAGGCCAAGTTTTCTTACTTTCTCGGCGAATCCCGTGATGGTGAGGGATCCTTGCTCGAGGGCCTCGAATTCCTGGAGGGCCAGTTCTTTGTCGGCATCGCATTGGAACAGCTTGAGCAGTCCCTTTGCGGCGTCTCCCCAGGTGGCCCGGTCTTTCTTGTCCAACGAGTTGAACTTGGAGAGTGCCGGGTTTCCCNTTGAGCAGTCCCTTTGCGGCGTCTCCCCAGGTGGCCCGGTCTTTCTTGTCCAACGAGTTGAACTTGGAGAGTGCCGGGTTTCCTAGGAAGAACGGCAGAATGGCGGCCCCCATCGTTCCTGGCACGCCAAGGAGGAAGAGGATGGACCCCAGCTCGTTGAGCCATTGAGTGAGGTCCGCCGCCTTACCGTCCGAGAACTTCTTGGTCCTCTTCTCCACTAACCGTATGATATCATTGATATCTTTCCAGACCGGCATCCCCGTCATCTCTTCCAATGACGATTCCTCCGACTCCAGGGCATAGTCCTCGGGNAACTTCTTGGTCCTCTTCTCCACTAACCGTATGATATCATTGATATCTTTCCAGACCGGCATCCCCGTCATCTCTTCCAATGACGATTCCTCCGACTCCAGGGCATAGTCCTCGGCGCTGACTTTGACCTTCGGCTTGACGTCCTTGGCGTTTTCTCCAGTCATCGTCTCCGGCTTTAACTTTCCAGCGATCGACGCGAGATTCCTCTGAACCGCTGGCTTGCGGATCGGGGTCTTGTCGGATGGCGTGAAGTACCCGAATGGGACTCGAGAGTTGTCGTCGCTCGGTGATTGGAGGGATGGAACTTGTTCAGTCGGAGATGAAGATGGTCGATGTGGTGGAGGTGAGAGTTTCGGTGGAGATGCGAATTTCGGTGGAGGTGGAAGTTTCGATGGAGTGGAGAGTTTCGATGAAGATGGAAATGAACGATTCGATGGGGATGGAGATGATCGTTTCGATGGAGATGGGGATGATCGATTCGATGGAGATGGGGATGATCGTTTCGATGAAGATGGAGATGATCGATTCGATGAGGATTGGGATTTCAAAGGAGATGAAAATTCCAAAGGATATAAGGATTTCGAAGGAGAATGTTCGGCGGTATCAACAACAGTGGGTGGGCTTACTGGTTCTTTCTTTGGCGAGCTCCTGAGTAGACTTAGGAAGAAGTCCGAGACGTTGCGCTTCGGTGTTCCTTGGTCTTCTGCAGTTGACTTGTCCTCTTGTCCAGGTGTTGTCGACGTCGATGGTAGTCCGCTCGCAGGTGTGTTTGCGTCGTGTGCGGTA